>CM076581.1:1276796766-1277008202 GCA_034641835.2 Pinus albicaulis | reverse complement strand
TTCATATAGTACAACTTGATAGGACAAAAGTAGAGGTTGTAAGAGAAATAAATTCTATTTCCATTATATTATCATCAAAACCTAAGGTTTCATAGATAATTGATATTTTGGTAGCTAATATTCCTTAATTTTATGGTTTAGTATTGAGAAGAGACTAGTCTGAGAAACTTCATAGATATTTGGCAATAGACTGGTCACATATGTGGCTACCCCAAAAGGGAAAGCCAAACCAAATTCAAGTAGACTGTGAGAAATTCATGAAACATACAATTATTGATCTTGAAGAAATCAACAAGCCAATAGCATTCGATAATAACATTATTGGAAATTACTCGGTAGATACATTTCTTGGAAACTTTAATGCCCAACCATCACCCTTCTTTGATAACGCAGTTATCTCTCAAATTGAATTTTTTTCCCAAACAGACACTTCCAAATGTAAAATTTTTGTAAATAAACTAATATTTAATTCTTTGTTTTGGATTATTTATTTTGATTGTTCTAAATCAGAAGATAGTGCAGGAGCTGGTTGTATTTTGATAAATCCTGAAGGAGAAAAGATCATGCTAGCTTGCAGACTTGAATTCGATTTCACAAACAATATAGCAGAATATGAAGCACTAATTCAAGGTTTTTATAAAGCAATTTACCTTGATATTAAATATATGCAAGTAATGGGAGATTCAGAAATCATTGTCAAAAAATTAAAAAATACTATCCATTGTCATTTTGGACATCTTAAACATTATCAATCATTAGTCCTGGATTTAACTTCTCATTTATTAGCTTTCAATATCTCCTCTGTACTCAGAATACAAAATCCTAGTGTAGATTTATTGGCTAATGTAGCATCGAAATTAATTCCATCTCAAGAATTTAGTCCCAATAGGTTTTATATTGAGTTGATTTTTAGACCATTTGTTCCTAATAATATTACTAATTGGAGAGTCTTTAATCATGATTCTAGTATTATATATTTCCTTACATCAAAAGGATCTTATGATATCAACTTCTAGATGAACATGAACATGACATTTAGATAAAGGAGGAACACACTGAAAATCCAATACCAAAGTCGATTGTCAAACTAGAAGAACTTTATGATTTAAAATATAGGTTCAAGAGAGTTACTAATTCTAGAACTCAAAGTTCAAATTTAAGATTTGAGTTAGTAAATCTTGGAACCAATGATAAACCACAAAATTTTATCTTAGATCTTGGTCTGTCTTTTGAAGAAAGAGTATCATTTGTCAAATTATTAAAGACCTACAAATTTTTTTTTGCTTGGGATTATACTTATCTTAAAACATATGACACTTATGTTATTCAACACACTATTCCTATGATTTCATATGAGAAACTAATCCAACAAAAGTTGAGGAAAATTCATCCTAATCTTGAAAGTCAAATTAAAATAGAGTTGAATAAGATCCTCAAATCTAAGATCATCTTTCCAGTTAGACATTCTCAATGGGTATCATATTTGGTTCTTGTCAGGAAGAAAAATGGTGACATTAGGATTTGTATTGATTTTAGAAATTTAAATAAAGCATGTCAGAAGGAAAATTTTCCATTACCAACCATGGAACAAGTACTGCAAACTATAAATGGTTCTAAACTTATGTCTTTTCTAATGGGCTTTCAGGATATAACCAAATCCTGGTACATCCAGATGAAATATTAAAGACAACATTTAGGACTAAGTGGGGAACTTATGCCTATCAAAAGATTTCGTTCGGGTTATTCAATGTAGGTGCCACTTTCCAAAGAGCCATGGAGACATATTTTAGAGGACTCATTAACAAATCAATGGTTATTTATCTAGATGACATCATGGCTAGACAAAGAACCAATCATGCAAGTGACCTAAAACATGTCTTTTAGTGATGTAAAAATTATGGAATTTCACTAAACCCGAAGAATTCATATTTCTCTCTAGATGAAGGAAAACATTTTGGATTTCATTGTTTCCAAAAAGGGTATTTATATCAATACTGAAAGAATCGAAGAGATTAAAAGGATTCCTTTCCCTTGTAATAAGAAAACCATGCAGTCATTTCTGAGACAGATAAATTTTGTAAAGAGATTTGTCCCTGACTTCTCAGAGAGAGTTTTACCTTTACAAACATCGATTAAGAAAAAATCAGTTTTCAAGTGGGGACATAATGAAAGGGAAGCATTTGATTTAATTAAACAATCTATTATTAATTATCCATTCTTGACTACTCCTAATTTAATTAATCCTTTCACTTTATATACATTCTCATAAGATACATCTTATGCTACCATTCTAACACAACTTAATGGCCAACAAATTGAAGCACCAATATCATTTTTCAGTTTCAATTTGCAAGGTGCAGAACTGAACTTTTCATTTGTTGAGAAATAAGAATTTTCTGTCTTCAAATCTATAAAGAATTTTAGAACACTTCTCCTCAAAACTCACACCAAGATAATAGTTCCATTCTCTACACTAAGGAAATTATTGATGCAAAGAGAAGTATGAGAGAAAACGGCTAGCTGGGTAACTGCTTTACAAGAATATGATGTAGAAATTAGACATTCTAAAATTGTTAGGGGTCAATTTTTTTTCAGAATGTTAACAGGAGCATCCCATTTATCATCAGAAGCAGATCCAGGTAATTATGTTCAAGTGTCAGAGGTAAGCCTCAACGATGCTCAATATTAATATGATGATCTAAAGTTTTATTTGAAAAATTGATATGCCCCCATGCAGCTCAATTATAAAAAAAAGTGTGCTTTAATATTGAAAGGTAAGCAATACAAAATGGTCAATGATGTATTATTTAGAAGAAACTTTGATTCCATGTTATTAATATGCCTAGATAAAAATGAAGCAAAAAAAGCTTTGCAAGAACTCCATGATGGACTAGCTGGAGGACATTTTGGAGGAAATACAATAGCACATAAAATCCTGCATGCGGGTTACTATTAGCCAACACTTTTCAAAGATGCTCATGATGATGTGAGGAAATGAAAATTCTGTCCAAGTGCATCTGGAAGAAAAAGGAAACCAACTTTTCCATTACAACCAGTTAATATTGAACAACCATTTGAGCAATGGGGATTAGATATAATTGATATCATTCCCAACTCTTCCAAACATCATAAATACATCCTCACAGCTATTGATTATTTTACTTAATGGGTGGAAGAAATTCCACTAAAAGTAGCCAAATCTAAAAATATTATTGATTTCATTGATCAGTTTATCATAACTAGATTTGGTTTACCCACTCCTTTGATGTTTGACAATGCATATTATTTCCCAAGAGCTGCTATGATAGAATTTTCTATTAAAAGAGGTTTTAAACTTAAATATTCAGTTGACTATTATCCTCAAGGAAATGTTTTGGCAGAATCAATAAACAAAAACATTATTCAAATCATTAAATGAACTATTGACTAGAATCAAAGAAACTGGCACAAATCATTAGCATTTTCTCTTTGGGAATATTGAATAACTCAAAAGGCCTCCATCGGCACTTCTCCATTTAATCTTGGTTATGGAAAAGAAGTTTTTCTTCCTACGAATGTAGTTATTCCTTCTCTTGCCTTGGTCCAATTTATTGAGAAATCACCTTCTTCTTCTTTACAGGTATGAGAATTCCAAATCCTTAAACTTGAATAACAAAGAGAAAAAGCTAAAGTCACTCATGCACATCATCAACGGTTAGTTAAAGGTTCATTTGATATTACTTATTGCACTCCAGAAACATTTAAAATTGTTGATCTAGTCCTAAAATGGGATAAGGCCCATGAGGAAAAAGGTAAACATACCAAATTACAAAGACTGTGGATTGGACCATTTCAAATCATAGAAGAAAAAGGCCCATCAACGTTTTTATTTCAAGATCTATCAAGCAAAATATATTCTTTGCTTGTTAATGGGAAAATTTTGAAGAAATATTTTTCATAGGAGGTAACCCCTTATATTTCTTGTATAATATTGTCCTTTCTTTTCTTACAAAATAAAAGTTGAATGGTATTGATTTTTGGCTTTTCAAATAAAAATCTTAGATTTTTTATTTTATTTATCGCTTCTAGAAATAAGAATTGTTAAGGAAACAATTGAAAAAATCGAATATCAAATAGATTTTATTTCGCTGAAAATTTTAATTTCACTAAAGTTATTTATTCATTGATAAAATCTCAATTTTATAAATTATGGTTTCTCTAATATCAATCAAGAAATGAAGCTTTAACATATTAAAGACTCTTTTACAGATAAGCAATCTTAAGCTTTAAAAATTATCATCCAGAATCCTCAAAAGGACCAATAATTCACCCCATCCGGCAAACTTTTCAATTTTCAGAAAGTAATTCAAAAAATATGCTAAAGCTTAGAAGTTAATAAGTCTCATCATGATTGTTTTTACCATGCTCATAAGAAAATAGTTAAACTGACATTACCAATACTTCCTACCAAAATAGGGTAATGACTTAAGATTATATCAAAAGGCAAGGGGTCTCATCAAGAGCCAACTTGATTAGTTTAGTTACAACCAGTGAATGGCATTGTTAATATTTGGCTACCAAGCCAAGACAATGGCTTTTAAGTGATAAAAAATACATAGAAAATATTTAAAAAAAGAAAACAAGTTCCAAAAGAGATAAAGTATATAAAATTGAACTTATTTTTGGAAGATTGTAATAGCAACTAGATGGGACAATGGATCATTGTTGGGTTAAAGGTAACCCTGCCAAAGGCTAAAATTGCCTAATGGAACAAAGACTCTACCTAGGATAAAATAGTATATATCTATAAAGATAATATGAATGAGCCACCTGCTTCATCATTTTGAGCTTAGTAAAGACTGGTATAAATACTCATATTTTGATTTTAAAGAGGAAATATTATGGATTATGATCAAGGGAGATTTAATTGCTTAGTGAAATATAATTTGTATTGAAATTCATTCCTGCAACTATTTTTATTTTGAAAAGTTTTCGAAATTTCAAAAAAGTAATAAGAGATAACTCGTTCTCCCAAGTGATTCGCCAATTGTTGTATTATAAAACACCCCCCATTTATTATTAAAATAAATGGGGACCCTTTAAAAAATATATATAATTTTAGAAGCATTTTTCATTTTAGCATTAAGTCTTAAACTTTAGAAATAAAGCATTTTTATTTTCACTTTGATTTCATTACGCTTAGTGCAAATCACAAACCTTACAAGCCAAAAAAAGTTAAAAAACATATAGGATTTTTGGATTGAGATAAAGCACTTCAACCTTTATTGAATTATAAAATCCCCGTTGAAAAGATTAAAAATCCCTTAAAATATAAATCGCGTCGCGCCTCCTTTAAAGAACAAAATTATAACATTTAAAAAAGAGTTGCAATGAGTCGGACCCGATGAAACAAAAAACAAACAACTAAATGTATCCATAAATCCGTAAAAGTGCAATCCTTGACTCTTTTAGTGCATATCACGTTCTGCAATTATTAACCAAATAAAAATTTATATCCATCGTAACGAGTTGCTAAAAGTTGTGATTTTCACTATAACATTTATTATTCAAGCGCATGAATTGATTATTATTCAATCAATCCATTAATAAGATCTAAAAACTTAGATCGTTGGATTAGACATACTGCATAAAGTGTGTAAGTGATTTCATGAATGAGTTAAGGGTTATTAACGACATTTAGTGGGTACAAAGTTCAAAATATTGATATCTTACTTGATGCGTGTTTTAAATTTAAAGCATCGTAGTTTGATTCTTCATGATTTAAATCTATTCTCTGTCCTCATCTCTCCTCATCTAAGAAATGAATTTACTCATTTTTTGTTGTAATTCAAGAAACTACCTAAGGCAGCAATATCAAGTGGAATGACAAAGAAAATCAAAGAAGATTCCCAAGCCTCCATTTCTGAGACTACAAAAATGCCTCCATTATTCTCAGAAGCTACATGCAATAAAGACAACAAGATTTCTTCATGGGAAACCATGTACAACCTGTTTGAAGAATAACAACCAAGAGAACTGAAGAAAAAAGTAACATCAGATGAGGCAGTTTTATCAAAACCGTCTTACTTTGAAGTTTCATTCTCGTTTTTCCATAGGATAGCGGAAAGGTCATAGATCTTACTATACACTGATATGGTAATATGGGTCATTGATAACCTCAACATTTTAGACATAAAATTCAAAAATTGCAAGCTAGAGAACGTAGGTTCATTTACCTCTGAAGATTTGTGAACAATGTATCAACTACCTTTGTCACACAAGATTTATGATAAAACTTTCTTGGAGAAATTTTCAAGAAATAATTCAGACTTAATGAAGGTGATCAAAGGATGGAAAAAAGACCTAGGCCAGATAAAGTTGGATAAATTGGGTATGTATCCCATTGCACAATGGCCATCACCTTACTGTTATGTATCAGGATTGCTATGTAGACTATTTGCTAGACCTGATACCACATAATTATTTATTGAGTGGGTTCCTTTATTTAGCGTAGTTGTCAATTCCACTGTAATGAATTGGGAAAATATTTTAATTGATAACCTAGCCAAAAATATCATGGATTACAGAACCAATAGAGTCTTTTCCACTAGGAAAATTCCCCCTTTCTATATGAGTGCATACATCATGGACGCCATATGTTTTTGCTCAAGTTTTCCTATCATGGGTTGGAAGTGGACACGCCAAGACCCTGACCCAATTCATATATATCATAGATCCCTATGGGAGTCTGAGTTTCATTTAATTTTTTACAAAAAAATTCATGGAGTTATGTTACCTATTTATCAGATTATTTTTAATGAGATACTTCCCAAAATTTCCAAGGAAGCCAGTGTTGATATTATACCTGTAGCCCGATGGTTTGGTGAGGAAAATTTTACTTATATCAGAGTTTTTGGGAGTTTTTCTTCTCCACATGTCATACCCTATTACATCCCAGATAAAATTTTAGCAAGGGAATTCGCGTATCAAACTCTGGTAAGTGGTATAACAAAGCAACTCAGAGATTCCAAGAAGGCCATTTGGCATACTTTCCTAGTACAGGGCAGAAATTTTACCCTTTTTGACATAGGTCATGTAGCTAAATAAGTTACAAATATTACTTCATTGAATCTTGCTTTAATTCCAGGAAGACAATATGATCCAACTAATGTGGTTCATAATTTTACCACTAGTCTTAAAATCAGATCGTTCACAAATAAAAAATATATGTTTGATGATTTATATAAAGGTGTAGAGAAGTTTGCAGATGTGTTAAATACTACATCCAATAAGCTCAGTGTGGTAGACCTCAAGGCTTTTCATCAATACAGAAACAAAAGGCAAGAAACAGTCCCATTGGACTTGTTACAAATGGAAGATGTCAAAAGACCAACTCCCAACATCAGTTTAGAAGATGAAGCTAAAGACATGTCAAAATATGAATGACAAGGGAAAAAAAATTGAGATTCAGAGCACTCTCAACATCATTCTTAGATCTTCGATCATTCTGATAATGAATCTGAAAACAAAAATGAAAGCCTCGAGAAAATAATTGAAAAATTAATTAAAGGAATTGATATGGAAACTGAAGAGGAAACTTGTGGAGCTTAATCATATTCAAAAGAAGTTCAATATGTTCATACTACACCTATACTGAAAATTAAACCTCAAACAAAGGATTTAAGGACAGAATGGGAATTTTTTTCTTAAGCACTAGAGACACCACCACTACCAAAGCCTAATGCTGAACGATCAACAAGTTTCTGAACGCCTGAAAAAACCCATAATATAGTGGAGATTGCATTGCCACTACAGTAGGTACTAGAAGATCAGGATAAAGAGATTATCCCGACCTACCCAACATAGGAAATCATTTTGAAAATTGGGGAAATACCTCCATTAGATGTTTTCTACAGCCCAAATCATAAATTTGTAGTCAAGAGAAGAAAGAGAAGAAGAATTGATGAATCAATGACTACTCTGGACAATGAATGAGTGGATGTTGTATGGAAGGACTCTTTTTCCAATCCTATTGTACATATCACTAAACTATAACAGTTTGCTAGTGCATATGCAACTGCTATAATACATAAAGCAGAAGAAGTGAAACTTCTTCTAAAGCAAAAGGAAGAAAAAATTCAAGAGTTGGAAATACTATTAGAACAGGAAAAGCTTAATTCCAGTAAGTAGATTGAGATGAAAATGTCACAATTTAAAAATTAATTTTAAATATTAAAGTTGCACCACTAAGTATATATTTCAGAAAAGGAAACGCAGATTGGAGCAGCGATGAATAAACTAAAAAGTCAGCCTCAAACCGAGCAATTTATTAAAGAAGCACTTGAATGGAATGAAAAATTGAAGCAGTAGTAGGACGATTTTTGCCACCAAATTTCAAATATTGTGATACAAGCGAGATTTTGATTCAACAAGTGGCTAACAAGAGGCTATAATGTGAAAAGGTCCAAAAGAAAATTTCTGAGTTCATCCTATGGCAATAGTCTGATACAGAAAAGAAAGTTGATCTCCCCAAAATTGATAAATTTCATAAAGATAATATATTCAATGATTGGGAAATGCAGTTAAGATAGGCAGAGAAGGTAACATCGAAGGCAACAAATATGACAAATGAGATCATTGAATCTGTTAATGGATAGCTTCTAAATGATGAACTTATCAAAGAATCTACAACCGAAGTTCTCCCATAACTTAAACTATTAGAATCATAGTGGAAGGAAAGTACAAAGATACAGGCAGAAGCCATTAGAAAGACAACTTTGTTAGATAAGGAAAATTAATGGAATTTTCTGATCAAACCACATCATCAGTGCCTGAATCTACAATCGTTAACTAATTCCACTAAGAAATAACTACCAACACTTTCAAATGCAGTGTTTAAAGGCTAGGTCAAATCTAGGATCACACAACCATCTCAACTGAAACTGGTGGTAGATGTTTTCCACCTAAGAGGTCAAATTGGAAAAGAAGATCAGCCCACCTAAGCATGTTGTTATTTTTATTCCTATATTTTAGTTTAAGTTCACTCATTACGAGGAAGGTTGTTGGAAACCTCCTCAAATTTTTATGTAATAATCTATTTTAGTATTTAAACCCTTCTCAAGCATTTAGAGAAGGGTCTAGAAATTTGTCAAAAACATTTGCAAAGGAATGCACTATTGTATGTCTGTGAATGCCCTGATGAATTAATGGAACATATTTTGTTTTCCTTTGATATTGAAGTTGTTTAACTGAAGTTTCACTATTATACTCATTGAATTGCTTTAACGTGAAGAGGAGTAGAATACTACTATCAGTTTGAATAAGTAGAACCTCGTATATATGGTATTTCTACACATTATATTAAGTTTTTCTTCTTGAATTGACAGTCATCTTTTATCTGTATTATATATGAAAGATGTTATTATAAGTAAATGTTAAATGCACTTTTGTACTGATATTTATTTATGGTTTCTTATTTCATATATGATCAAAATTATGAATGTGATATATATTTCCCATTTTTTTTTTATTAAACTATTTTCTCAAAATAATTACTTCTACATAATTTTCATCTCTTTAAACTTTTGAGTAATATTCATTACCAATTGTTGAATGATATCTTTCTATATCCCATTGAATAAAGAATACTCTCGGGTATATATTAGAATAGATATTTAGTTACTGCATATGATAGATCAAATCATTTTCCATTTTCATGTTATAAACAAAACACACCCTCATTATTCTTATTGAAAAATTGGTCCCTTTGCCCCCAGTCAGAGCCACTATACCGAACAGAAAAGGACTTGGTCTAAGGTCTAAACTGGGTGTTTTCCCCCCATGTTTTTGCAGTGGAATTCCAAGGCTCCAATAGAAAGGTGGCCTTAAAATATACTACCACCATGTACTGATTAGGTGTTACATGTTATTTTTGTCACCATGACATTTGACTATCAATATAGGTTCATCATTATCTATATTGTGCTCCCTTAGAAGTCAAAAACCCTAATGTTCCTAAACTAAGTCTTGGAATTGGAGAAAAGCTCATAAAAACCCTAAAAAGTCTAACTCCACACTTTTCCTAGCTCTTTCCTATGGATCCACAGATATTTTCTCTATAGCCTACGAAACATTGCGCACATTATGCTTATAAAACCCACAGACCCCCGTAAATAGTCAAATAAAGGAAAAAGTAAGCTCTAGAAGCCCAGCTGGATGAATCTTCTCCCAACTAGAAGCTTCTACAGGTGCGATCAATTTGAGCTTTATCCCTCCACTCATGGAGATCTATCCCTTTACTCATGGAGTTTATCCCTTGGCATATTGAGCTCAAATCCCTTCATGAGAGGAATCCACCCCCCTCTTCATGGAACTAAAACTACCTCCATTTCCATATAAATTGAGCTCATGTTTTAGTCTCAAGGGTAGACTATAGATTGTAAGCACACATGTGGTAATTCTGAAGAAATTCTCAAGAAATCATACTTTCTATACTAGTCATTTTTGGTATGAGAATGATCACACACTCATGTCCATAACTTCATGCTAGTTTAGAGAGAGGAAGGCTTGTCAATATGAAGGAGGAATGATTGTTTATGACCCTAGGAGGAACTTGTGTAACATCAAGGCGAAAGGTTTTAAAGTTACTATTTTCATACAAGATAATACATATGGATCTCCTTTTCTCATTGAATTTTTCTTATGTCTATTTGAATAATTAAATAGTTGGATTCCTTGATCACAAAGTTAGATTAGTTGTTCTCAATTATTATATGTTGCAGGTGTTTTTATTTCTTTTTTTTTGTCTTTGATTGCAGGTTCTCATTATTGAAGAAGCCTCTTTGGAGTGATTGGATTAAAGGCTGCACGAAACGTCGAATTTCAAGGTTGGAGAATGTCCTCTTTATTTGTTTATAATAATTTTGAATTTCATATAATCTAGAGAAAATGATTTACAAATGGATGTTTGTTTCTAGCTATCCGTAGGATACTAGGGAGATCACTCTTGTCTGGAAGAGGGAATTATCTGCATAACAAAATGGCGACTCTGTTGGGGATAAGAACTTAGTTTTCCTTTTTATTTTTTAGTTTAAATTTTAAGAGTATTCTGATTTTGATTAGTCTAAAAACTAGGTTGGGTAGATAACTTATGAGAATCCCTGAAAGGAAATCTGAATTTTTATTTTTTCTGTACTTTTGCTAGCCTCTGCGATTTTTCTTTAAAAACAGTGTGGTAGCCTCTGCAATTTTTAGTTTAGAATAGTGCGGTACCACACTATTCTCCATTAAAACCTGCGGACTTGTGCAAATTTTCTGAAAAATTAAGAATTCTCTTTTTAGGAGCCAGATTACAGATTCTCTGTGTTTGCCCCAACTTATCTTGATTGTAAAAGTCTTATGTGTGAATTTTGTTTCAGCACTTTTGTGTCAGTTTTCGTTAAGTTAATTGGGTGCTTTGAGTCTCTTTTTTGAGAAACTCTTAATTTGATTTCCTTTTGTCATTACTTTTAGTTTTCTCTCAGTCTCCTTTGAGTGTTTTTATTTTTTAACCTTTGGAATTCTCACCCAATTTCCTTTTCTTACACTTGATTGGTTCTTTAGATTACATTAGAATCATCTTGTGTCTGAGAATTCTCTTACATAGATCACATTTTCACAATTAGAATTCTCATTTTCAGAATATGAATGAAAAATGTGCATAGATTACATTTGCATACTTTTCAAGTGAATTGTTCATAGATTACAACTGCATAGTTTACATTCTGGAAAAATCAATTGTAGATTTAGATCAGTTTCTTTGATTTGAATTTACATGTTTTATGCTTGTTTTAAAAACATAAAAATAAAAATTGGAATTGATTAGCATTAGTTTTTCTTGATGAAATTAGTGCATTAGAGAATTTATTATATTTTCTCTTATTGATCAATTTTTGCATTGTTGGAAGTGAGCGAAACCTCTCTCCTTACTTTAGTTAGGATTCATCGAATTGAAAAGATTACATTATCATATTCGATTTCATTCAGTTTTGGGTCAGGTCATAACACCATTGGTTTCATATCCATTCACGCTTTGAGTAATAAAAGCCCAAATAACACATCACTTAATAAAATTCATCTAGAAATTTTTACATTTTTTAGGGCTCTTTCCACCAATATATATTAGGCTAGTGCTTTGGAATATGTTGTAGTTAAATTTTCAAAGAAACTAAATAAACAATAGTATCTTGCGGTAAGGAAACATTTCAATTATTGAAATTGTGTTATGGGAAGCTATTCTTAAAAGAGTCAAATACGAGATCATGTTGGAACGAGTGAGGTAATCATACCTATCTCATTGGGAAAGATAGCAGATGTGCATGTATTAAAAACAATAAACCTCGGATAGAACATTGTCAAGGAGCCTGGGGTCACATGTTGGTAAACCTTGGATTGTATCAAGGAGCCTTCAAGGGGATTGAGCTTGTTACTCTACCCTTGCATGTATATCGAATCATAGAATATTCCCCCAGGTATAATTGTCTCAGTTGGTGATCTTAGTGGCCATAATATTTAGGATTTTTCCCAAGGTGATAGTGGAGGGAAGGTCCCACTGTACTTGGAGAATACGTTGACTAGACTCACTTGGAATTTTTGGAGGGTGCACTTCACTTCGAGATGGCATAGTGGAGGTACTTGCACCAGACTGTTTTATTAAGAAGGTTGTCAGGGTAATTGTTATGACCGCTAGTTTTTCACATTGATCTCTGCGACATTGGATTTCATCACCAACTAGTGATTTGACAGTGAAAACATACAGTTTGTGTGTGGTTTGACTCCTAGATTTGATAGTGCGTGTTCATTTGTTTGTTTTTAATTTTTAGAGACCATAGGTGTGGATTGTGAATTTGAATTGTTAATATTTTTAAATTGTTAATAAAATTCACTGAAGTTGAATATAATGGCAATAGTTCTAGAATTTACCAACCAAAGAACCCCTCTTAACAAGAATCCTAGTACTTATCCTTGCTTTGGAAATGTTGGTCCTCCTTATATGGCTACATTGTCATTACCTGGATTTACCATAGGTTTACCGGTATGGTTATTTTCAACTTCGTTGGCCTCGAATACTCAGATTTTTCCACCTCAAATGGATGCTTCACCTCAACATATTTCATCATCTTAACATCACCAACCTCATGTTGACCCTTTATCTTCTTCACCCAACATGTCTTCCTCCCTTTCTTCTTATTTTCTTGGTAAAATCCTTAATGCTAGTAACTAGGTGGCTAAGAAGAAGAAGAAAGGGAAGAAGAAGAATAAGAAGAAGCAAGATAAGGAAAAATTCAACCAACCAACCATGGCTATAAGTGTTGGTAGTGTTGAGGAAACTTCTAGCATGCATCGCAAACCCAAATAGCCTTGCAAGCTTTGTAAGGGTGACCACTTTATTATCAAATGTCCTGGTATTCCTAAGGTGTTGGAAGTATGGTTAGAAATATCTCATCAACTTACTATTGATCCAGCAACCAATGATTGTCAGGTTCCTGGGAAAAGGGGTAAAGTTAGGTTTCCTTGTAGGTTATGCAAAGAGATTCATCAAAATCACATTTTCCCTCACATGGATGAAGCCTAAATTTTTTTTGAAAACATTACTGTTCCATTGAAAAAATTCCAACTAGTTACCATAAACTTTCTCCCAACCTATATTCAACTGACAAAGTGATTGATCTAATTCCAAGTACAGTCAATCCCACTCTTCCATTAAAGAGTGAAATTTATATCACTCAGGTTGATGATTCATTAGTTGATCAAGTGGTTGACTTGATTTCACATTCGGTCGATCCCACTCTCCTTGTAGAGAGTAAAATTCATACCACTCAGGCTCTTCTTGTTACATCAGATTCTTCTATGCCAGGGGGCATTTCACCTGTTTTTTCTGAACCCCTTCCAAGTACTGAGGTCTTTTCCTTTGATTGGAGTAGACTGACAGAACCTCGTCTTCCATCCTCCATCCCTTTTCAAATCATTTTGAAGGCTTGTGGTAAGAATGTGCGTTGCACAAATATAGATGAATGTGCTTCCATTAGTATTTTTTCCTCAACTGCTTGGCAAGATTTCGGTTCCCCTCAACTTGTGCATGTTACATGGAATATGTTATCTTTTAATAGAACCATTAGTGAACCTTTAGGCATCCTTCCTAAGTTTCCTATTACCTTGGAAGGAAAAACTGTCTGTATTGATCTTATGGTAGTCCAAGGCCCCTTGGATTTCAATTTTCTCCTTGGGCGAGACTATATCTATGCAATGAAAGTTTTCGTATCGACACTCTTTCGTGTGATATCTTTCCCTCACAATAGAAACATTGTGACTGTTGACCAACTTTCTTTCTTTAGTCTTGATTCGCCTACCAATAATCTGCCATCCCTGAATTTTCCTTCTACGGAAGTGGTATCTACCCCGCTACGGGTTAATTATGTGGCCACCAGTCCCATGTTTTCAGTTATCGATGCAAGCGAGCCTCTCACTGTTTTCTCGACTTAATTTGACTTAGATCCGGTAATTGACATGGCAAACCCTGCGATATTATTTTAATGTAATGTTCCTATCGCTATTGAGTCCCTTGACATGTGTTACTTCCAGAGAATTTTTCTTCCATCTGATGAAGACCTCTTGGAAGCCGTGATCGAGGAGTGTCCCTTAACATGTGTTTCTTCGAGTTGGAAGGCATGACAAGGTCACCATGAGGACATTTATTTTACTTTTTCAACCTCGTTAAAAAATGAAACAGACCCTTATGACGATAGTTCTTTTACTATGTAAAACTAGTTAAAAAATGAAACAAGTCACCTTGAGGATAGTTCCTCTTACCATGTCAAACTCGTTAAAAAATGAATTAGGTAATGAGCTTAGTTCTTTTCCTTTTTCACGCTGATTAAAAAATGAAACAAATCCTCTCCTAATTAACTCCAGTCTTTGACTAGATCTCGTAAATGTTAAGTTGATTCTTTCATCTAATCTCATAAATGAACCTTCATTTCATCCACCTATTAGTGACCAGTAGTCTACTTAGTTGAATGAAATGAAGCTTGGGGGGCATATGCTCTAGCAAGTTATGCTTGGGGGGCATTGAAACCACTCTCAAGCATAGTTTTATTTGTTTCAAGCTTGTGTAAAAATGAAACAAACCACTTTCAAGCATAATTTTCCTACGTTTCAGGATTGTGTAAAAATGAAACCACTCTCAAGCATAATTTTTCCTACGTTTCAAGCTTGTATAAAAATGAAACCTATCTTGAGTCCATTTCGGTTATTATTTTCAAGACTCATTAAACTCATGAAAATCCTGAGATTATTTTGCTATCTTTCATTCTTGTAAAACACATGAAAATGCCGAGTTCTTTCCATCTTTTGCTGCTCGTAAATTAAATTGAAAGTCAGCCAACTGAGTATACTTTTATCACTTTTTCGGGCTCTTTAAAATTATGAAAAAGTGAAACCTTGGATTTCTCTTTTAAGCCCTTTTAAAACTCTCTAAACATGAAAATATCACCGATTAATTTACTATTTGAACACGTTAAAGGAAATGAATAGTCGTCCTTTCAGTATAAGTTTACCCCTTTTCCGGACTGAAATGGACTATTTACGAAAAAGGTATACATTGACTAATCATGGTCAATAGATTTCTCTCCTATATTATTTTATCATTTTTCGGGCTTCAGAGAATAAATTTATGAAAAGGTACAACCACGTAGCTTTCTTATGTTTTTCTTTTGACTCCTAAAATTGAAAAACACTGAGTTTCACCTATATTGGACTCGTTAAAACTTAACAGTAAATGACCTGTCAATTACAAACAGGAACGAACCACTCCTTCCTAGGGTTAGATTTTAATACTAAGTTGGACTCATCCGAAGGATGAGCTTACACAACAAGCAAATGTTATCTCCTTAGGCTTGTAAAAAATAAAGAGGTACTTGCCAGAAATGGTGGGGGAAAAAAGAGAAAATGAATCCAGTTGTCACCCTTGTTTTGAAAAGCAGTATACCACTCTTGAACATGACACTTTGTCACATTTGTACCTGGGTTGGGAAAATCCTTTGTCTAATAGTTAATCAAACCACATTGAAAGTCTTCAGCTGGTTTCTAGGTATTAGCTTTAGGTCAATTGTTACCAAGCCATCTGTAGTGTCGTTATGTGTTCAAGGGATAGTTCAAATAAACCATTCATTGCAAACATTTGTCTCCATTCGCGTTGACGATACGTGAGTTAGTCCTTGCAAATATTTCTTCAAAACTTGATCTAATGGTTTTGTGTCGTGGGCTTTCCTACAACGGGTCGCTTTCTATCAACAACAACTCATCATCTAGATAGTTGATCTATAATCCTATTAGTACCTTGGGATCTGCATGCCCTAATGGCAGGTTTCTCGCCTTCAACAATAGGTTGCATCATTGACCTTTGATCGAATGATTCCAAGAAGTGGTTGAATGCAAATATTTCAATCACACTTCGTGGATTGTACTGAGTATTTTGAGTTCCATTGTAATTATTGGTGGTTTCTCTCACACTTGTTAACAGTTCACATCATTGACTGGTAATCAATTGGTTTCTACCATGTTCGACTTCAACACAATCAATCTCATGGATAGAATCATATTAGTTCGAGAAGCGGAAATCAAGACCTTGGATCTAGTTTCCACCATCTAGGCTGCGAGGAGTTTTATTATTCATGATATAGTAGACTACTTATGACAGATGGCTGCGCCCATATTGTGTCTACTATTGATGTAATTTTAAAATCATTTCTGTACCAAAAAATGTATCTATTTTTGATCTAAGTATGGGAATGCCTACCTTATAGATGATATATATATATATATATATATATATATATATATATATATATATATATACATGCTTGCATTGAATTTTTTTACAAGTTTTCAACTGGTGTGTCCACAATCCAATCCTTGGAATGATAAAGCATTTCACTCTTCAGAACTACCTCAGACTTCGCACTTTAAGGGGAAATATGTTACATGTTATTTTGTCACCATGAAATTTAACTGTCAATATAGGTTCATCATTATCTATATTGTGCTCCCTTAGAATTAAAAAACCCTAATGTTTCTAAACCAAGTCTTGGAATTGGATAAAAGCTCAGTAAAACCCTAAAAAGTATAACTCCGCACTTTTCCTAGCTCTTTCCTGCGGATCCACAGATATTTGCTCTATATCCTGTGGCACATCCCACACGTTCTTCTTATAAAACCCACGAACCCCCATAAAAAATCAAATAAAGGAAAAGGTAAGTTCTAGAAGCCCAACTGGATGAATATTCTCCCAACCAGAAGCTTCTAGAGGCGCGATCAGTTCGAGCTTTATCCCTCCACTCATGGAACTCTATCCCTTCACTCATGGAGTTTATCCCTTGGTATATAGAGCTCAAATCCCTTCATGAGAGGAATCCATCCCCCTCTCCATGGAACTAAAACTACCTCCATTTCCCTATAAATTGAGCACATGTTTCAGTCTCAAGGATAGATTGTAGATTGTAAAAACACATGTGGTAATTGTTGAAGAAATTCTCAAGAGAGAATACTCTCTATACTAGTCATTTTTGGTATGAGAATGATCACACACTCATGTCCATAACTTCATTCTAGTTTAGAGAGTGGAAGTCTTGTCAATCTGAAGGAGGAATGATTGTTCAGGACCCTAGGAGGAACTTGTGCAAGATCAAGGCATCGAGTTGTAAAGTTACTCTTTTCATACAAGATAATAAACATGGATATCCATTTCTCATTGAATTATTCTTGTGTCTATTTGAATAATTCAATACTTGGATTCCTTGATCACTAAGTTAGATTAGTTGTTCTCAATTATTATATGTTGCAGGTGCTTTTAATTATTTTTTCTGTCTTTGATTGCTGGTTCTCATTACTAAAGAAGCCTCTTTGGAGTGACTAGATAAAAGGCTACACCGAACGTCAAATTTCAAGGTAGGAGCATGTCCTCTTTATTTGTTTATAATAATTCTAAAACACATATAATCTAGAGAAAATGATTTAAAACTGGATGTTTGTTTCTAGCTATCCGTAGGATACTAGGGAGATCTCTGTTGTCCGCAAGTTGGATTTATCCACATAACACAAGGTAGGTGACAGTCACGGCTTTGACTGCACCACTTGGTTCAAGGTATCATCATACATAACCAAGAAAATTTTATTTTCTTTTGCATGCACCAGGTTTGAAAAGTTCCACAGTGTTTCATAGCGTGCAGATTCACACATTTTTGGCTCAATGTCTAGGAACTATGTATCTTCTGGGGTTTTCCATCCAATTAGCACAATCAATAAGAGGATACAAGAATAATGTAAGGCCTTTCCTTCCTCGTGTGCCTCACGCACATTTTCTAAAAAATATTTACACAGGTAAGTACACCAATTGTAAATCATGCCTTTTTCACAGTGTCCTACGAGCGTAATCACATGGGCGAGCACCTCCTTGGGCCTGCACTTACACATCATCTTGTAGGCCAAGATGAGCGTACAAAAATGCACTGCAGGGTCATTTATTTTCTCCACAATGAATACCTGGGTCTTCCTTGTGACATTATACTTCTTCTTAATTTGTTCTTCCATGACTTGCTCCTGCTCTTTACCACCAAAGTCAGCTATAGGGTCAACTCCCTTAGTAGGAAAACCCATTATTCTATAGTTTAATTAAACATCGATAGGGATGCGCTTTATGAACTAGAGCGTGTCATCGTGAACTAAGGCCAGCAACTATCTAACGCATATATTTTTGATGGGGTCATACCCAAAATGAGGGATATGTAGAAATTCTAGCATGCCTGCCTTGTGCAGAACTAGCACCCCCCTTTTTGGCTCAAGGTCTAAAATGCCTTCTTCATAAGTAAAATGATCTAAGTATATATCAGGTCCGAGCTCTGGGAACTTCTCGACATCCACGATGTCTCAATCGTAAAATCTTAGCTGCAAGATCATTGCGAACATGTCCCCTTCCATTGGGATATTCTCGGGGATCAAGGGTATTTGGATACCCGCGCGCACCATGTCTAGGTCCTTAGGTGCCTTTGCAGAGGGTTTGCGTGGCTCAATGTAGTTTGGCAGCCGCGAAAATGAGGCCACTTTGACCACATCTTCGTCTTCTTCTTCAATCATTTTTGGAACTTTTGCCATGGGTCTTTTCATCTTCTCTCTTGCTGAAGCGCACAGTCTTAGGGTCTTCTCTTGGGTATATCTACGTGTTCTACAGGATTTCCCATTTTTAGTCTTAAATGGTGTAGGTGTTTCCATAATAGGTACTTCAGGCACAACAGGGTCACCATCTGGTGTCGTGGCTATCACATTTTCAAGAATTGCATAACCTAGTCCTCCTTAGTGCAATGCATCTTCAAACCCTCGATCCAAATTACACATAGACATGAAAAATTCAATGGAAATCAAAGAGCTCAAAGCACAAAAAAAACTCAGAAAGCAAAGGGAACTATTGTGACCCCATAAGTCATATTTATACTTGTGGCACATCTTCAATGATTCCTTGTGCATTAATGAGGCTCTACTACTGACAAAACAATCCCAAATATGGAAAAATCCCTTCATTAAATGCATCCTAGATGCTCCCAAAAATGATAATAATTATGTCTTGTCTAGTTTTACTGTTCCAACGACTAGGTTTTGACACCTTTGCGACGCATTGAACCTCCTCACGTAGATACTGTGCTCATGTTGCACCTTACTGCACATTGACCATATCATCTACACAGGTTTGATACTCCAGCTATATAGTCATTTGGTAGGCACAGGGTCATCCCTCTATGGCTTCCAACAACTTCCATTGACATACCCAGGAAGGTATTCATCGCTCAACATGGCTAGGTGCACTACTCCTCCATAAGTGATTTCCTTAACAACATAGGGCACTAGCTAATGCATCTTCAATTTTCCTGGGTGGTGCACAAACTTGAAGTCATATAGTAAGACCAAATCATCCTCCTTGAACACCTTTTCCCTGATATGTCTATCATGCGAAGCTTTTTCGCGCACCTTTTGAACCTACTGGTAATAATTTGAAATAAAACAATCTTCTTCCAAAGCAACCAACTATGACAACAGGTCTTCTAGAGTATCTTCTTCAGCCATATCGGTAAATGTGGCAACGCATAGAATAGGAACAATAAAATCCATAGGAAACATAACCCATTTCACATATACGATTCTGAAAGGTGTCCTTCTAGTCAATTTCTTACAAGTAGTCTGATATGCCCAAAGAACTGCAAGAACTTGCTCATCCCAATCATTTATGTTAGCATTGCGTACCTTAGTGAGTGCAGTCTCCAAGATCTTATTGAAAGCTTAAACTGTGTCATTTACCTAAGGATGATAGGGATATCTTTGTTGATGACGCATCTTGAATTTTTCTGTCAATGCTTCAATGGTGTCATTTACAAAAAGTGTACCCTGATTTCTTATCAGAATCTTAGGACAACCAAAATGAGTCACTATATTCTCAAAAATAAAATGTGCATCTATATCAACAGTACAATCCTTCACTGGTTTGGCTTCAACCCATCTAGTTACATAATCTATCGTAGTGATGATGTAGCTTGACCATTATTCCTTCCTAAAGGATTAATAGGTCCCACAAAATATATAGCCCATTTCTCAAAATCTTGTAGCGTCATCTGCAGATTCAAAGGAATCTCATCTCTGCACGAAGGCTTCCTTGTCCTCTAACAGATATCACATGCACAAAAATGCACATAGGCATCATTGTGAAGCATGGGCCACCATAACCCAACTTGAAAAATCTTCTGCGCAGTGGCCTTACTTGCATAATGACCACTGGAAACTCCTCCATGAGCTTCATTTAGAATTTCACGCCTCTCATATTCCAAGACATACCTTCAGAGGACCTCATCCGTACAAAATTTGTACAACTTTCTAGCAATAATGGTGAAGTCCATTGCACATGCCACAAGTTCCTTATTTTGTTGAACTGTATACTCCTCACGCACACGTCCAGTAGTTAGAAACTGAATGATATCATGGAAATGCTCATAAACCACCTTTATCGAAAACAACTATGCATTTGGAAAGCCATTGTCTATATTTGTAGGTTCCTCTCCGGTTTCAATGTGGGACAGATGGTCTGGCCCAACATTCAATCTTCTTGGTTTCACCATAATTTCAAAATCATACTCCTTGAATAAAAATAACCACCTAAAAATATTACCCACCAACATAGGCCTGCTGACCAGGTACTTCAAATCAGAATGATTAGTGAACATATTGAAGTGACCTCCTAACAGATAGTGGAAGAATTTGTGTAGTCCGTATACCATTGCTAGCCCTTCCCTTTCCGTGGTTGAATAATTTTTCTCTTGTGCTTGAGAGTTTTAGGCTTGCATAAGCAATAGTATGATCAATTCATCCTTCTCCTGGCTATGATAGCAGAGCTTCGAGCGCAATACAGGAGGCATTCACATGTACATGAAATGCCTTGGACCAATATGGGAAGGCCAGGATTAGTGCAATGACCATATTTTACTTTAGCAACTCAAAATTCTTCTAACAGTCCTCATCCCAACAAAAATTTGCAACCTTGTTGAGAAAATTTTCCATGGGCACAATTATTAGTGCATATCCCTGAATAAAATTCTTCTAATACCTAGTATGCCCCAATATTGAGCGCAACTACTTAATATTCTCAGGTACTTCCAAATTAACTATCCTTGCAATCTTTGTAGGATCCACTATCAATCCCTGCTGGCAGACAATGTGTCCCAAAAATACTGCAAATGGTACACATAAAATACACTTATTTAAATTCAAGGAGATCTTATACATCCTACAAGTATCCAACATTAAGCGCAGATTTGACACATACTTCTTTAACAACCTAAATACAGTCCAATCATCAAAATATACCTCCAAAAATTTGTGTATAAATTCCTTGAAATAAAAAAAATACCATGCGTGAGAAAATGGCAAGAGCATTATTCAATCTAAAGGGCATAACTGTATATTGGAAGGATCCCCATTCAATATAAAAAGTGGTCTTACTCCTATCTTCTAGCATAATCTGGATCTGATGATATCCTGAAAACCCATCTATAAAAGAATATGCTTCTTGACCTCCAACATTATCCAATATTGCATCTGAGAATGGGGTTGGGAATGTATCATGCACACAAGAATCATTCATTTTGTGCACATCAACATAGATTCTTATTTATCTCTTGGTATTCTTATCTTGCACCCCCATTGGACTTACCCGTCAGATTCCCCCACAGGTTCAATGATGCCTGCTGCCACCATTTTGTCTAAATATTATTTCACCTTCCTCTTATATCTTGGGTTCAAACTCTATGGGTTTTGTTTTACAAGGCGTGCATCAATATTCAATGTGATTTTCATCACTGCAAGTTCACTTATGATTCCTTTCAACTCTGAGAAATTTGTAGGGAACAAATCTTGATATTCTGTCAGAAACTCAACAACCTTTACTATTGTATCATCATTCCAGTAGTCTCCAATATTTGCTAACTTAGGTTGTTCTTCATTTCCAATATTCAATTGTCTTAGCTTTAAAGGATTTGTTACATCCAACGAGGTGATTAAGGGTCCAACCACTGGTAAATGCCCCTCAAATTCAGGTATCTTCTGAAATTCACAATGGCATTCATCTGTGTGTCCCAAGATGGTGCAGTGCACTCAATTTTTTATCAAAGATGACTTATTGAATATTATGAAAGGCTTGAACAACTATATCAAATCCACTTTCGAAGCTAAATGTAACGATACAACTCTCTGTCAACGCAAAACATTCGCTACTGTCTCTATGCAACTCTGTCTCCACGTACCATTCAGTAGGCACATTTCCCAACATGTGAATAAACATATGGACCCATTCAATTCTTGGTTCTACACCCCATACCTTGTTCCATCTTTCCAATTTTTTATGTGTATCGTCTTTGCCAAAGTATACATCTTCCATTTTAATGACTGGACATTCGAAGCGCAACCTCATAATATGCGCACATTCCTCCTAGTTGCCAATATTCTCCTTATGAGTTTCCCACCATCTTGCTGGAGTAGCACACAAGCCAAGATCCAAAGCATGGAATCTTTGTCCTTTAGGCACATTGTGTTCTAGCTCTCCTATAAATATGTTTACATTATTTGAGCCATTATAGTGCGGTAAGTCACATACCTCAGAAGTTATACAACACATAGATCGGGTCACGCGATTACAGCGCAGCGCAAACACCTCATGCAATCGATTCTACCAATTTTCTATTTCTTCATCAGAGTCTTAAAAACAAGAGCTATCCTTCTCCCACTTAATATTCCCATATGTTTTTGTATTAACCCATTCTTCCTTGCACAAAGTTAGCTTATAGATTTAATCAATCTCATCCTCAACACACACTGGTTCAATATACCTTTGGCCTTCTGTAGGATCAAGAGGAATGATTACCCAGATTCCATTTCTTTAAAATTACATCCTCCTTCTCTTTCAATGGATAACACCATCCATGTCAATGGCCCAATCCAATCCTAGTAGTGCAGGATAGGGATCAATATCATCTACAATTTGTATGACCTTAAATTCTGCCATCACCTTAACACCCTCTATATTGACCACAACTTGTGATAGCCTCCCTAAAGGAATGATATTCTGATGATTGGCCAGGACACAACATTTAGATAATTGTTGAAGATAGGACACTAGTATTTATGGTGCCCAGAAGATTTGCATTTTATACACCACACCTCTGTGCATACCTCCTTGCCTTTATCTTTGCACAGAATTTGAATTTATAAATGCATGGCTTCCAGCTGATTCTTAATCTGTTGAGTCCCCAACGCAATAGGTGTTGGGGTAGGCTCCAGTGTCATTGCTACCTCCACAACCTCAACTTGTGTAGCAATATTTTGTTGACCTAATGGTTCACGTAGATGTGGGAGCAACATAGAAATGAACCATTCCTTATGTTGTGTATTATCAATAAAAAATCCACCATCTCTGATGGTGCACATAAAACTTTGATCGGCCTCCCATACAGATTCATTAGGTTCCTGACGAATATCCTTCAATTTTGTCACCAACTGCGCACATGACTTGGGCTTCTTAAACTGCTCTTTCAGGGCCACTTTAATTTCTTCCAAGGTAGCATAAGGGTTTTCTTGAGCATACCTAATGTACCAATATAATGCGCGATATTGGAATGCAGTAGCCAACTGTGATTTTCTAATATCAATATTTTTAACTTGTTGAGCCTCCCATATTGCCTCAGTTACAAACCAGAAGTGGTTAGTATTCTTAATTCCAATGCCTCTGAAATTAGGTAACTTCATTGATGGATCTATATCTACTTCAGGGGGAGGAGGAGGTGGTGCTATAGATGGACTACGCGGTGGAGTGCGTGATCTATAATGTGAGTTTATAAGTGGAGTCGATGGAGTTGGAAATAGATTCAAGAGTTTCTAATGTGATAAGCTCTCTTCTTGAGAGTCACTTGAGCTAGCAGTTTCTGGTTCTGGTTCATTATCATATCTAGGCTTCAGAGGATAATATAAATAAATTTTACGGTAAATTATTTCACTGCTCATAGTTGGACCTCTTTGATGCATTAAATTAGTATGTTCACATAGACAACCCTGTTCACACAATAAAATTTTCAACAATAATTTCAATGAGCGCAGGAAATTACCTCTAGGTCCTTTGAAAAACCTTCTTTCTGCTTCAAAATATGACACAAATTGGTCAATGGGAAATTCGGTCACAAATCCTCCCAAGAGGCGGTTGATTCAATGATCTACCATGCAAGTGATATTATTGTCAAACTTGTCTACTTGCTGGATCAATTCAAGAGTCCACTCAGTGAATACATTGTCTTTTATGCAGTGATGGAATTCAGCTAAGCACAACAATCACTCTTGTAATTCATGTGCAAAGGAACAAAAGAAAATTTCATGCACTTCTGTATAAATATATTTCTGTACCCACTATTCACCAAATAAATTACTACTTCTATTCACTTGAAACACAAATTCAAGGATCTTTCTATCCATCCAATCTTGTAATTCGTTTCGTTAAGAATGCCACAACATCAAATCTCCGTCAAAATGATCCCGATCCTAGCAACATAATCATTTTTTGGCTCGAGGAGTCCTGACCCAAGTCCAGAGTTTATGGATAAACCAACAAGCCCTCTAGCTACTAGCCCTTTCGGCACTGATCTGACTGCGTAGACCAAAATATCACCCAAAGCAGTATGGGGGGGGGTGTTGGAACTAGGTTTCTGCACCCTGAGCGAGAAATCAATGAAGTGGTCCTCAGCAAAACTGAATGAAAAATCATACCAATTTTAAACATATGTGCACAATAATATAGAACAGAATCATAGAGAATGCACAGTCTTTAATAGAATAACATAGAGTGCATAGATCCTTTAGCGCGGATAGTGTATAACATAACCAGGTCTAGATCTAACGATGCAAATACTTAAACAGATCTATCAACCATCAATAAACATTCCCCTTAGTGCAGATAAAATGAAAAATACTTAAACAGATCTATCAACCATCAATAAGCATTCATAATTATATTTCTTCATTTGGGCTGAATTTTCAAAGGAATTTTTTTGGGGTTGAATTTAGAAAGGAAATTTTTTGGGATGAATTTTGAAAGGTTTTTTGGGCTTAATTTTCAAAGGACATTTTTTGGAGGTATTTTTAAAAGTGACATTTTTTAGAATAAGTGTTTTGGGTTGAAGTAAATCTTTTATAACGATTTTTTAAAGTGAGTTTTTGTCTAAATTTCTAAGGTGAAATTTTTTTGCAGGACTTGGAAGGAAATATTTTGAGCTTCATTTTTAAAAGGAATTTTTTTGGCGGAATTTTTAAATTAAGTGTTTTGAGTTGAAGTATGTATTTTGTGAAAAAATGTTAAAGTGAGTTTTTTTTTTTTTAATTAAATATTTTGTGATGATTTTTTGAATTGAGTTTTTGTCTAAATTTTGATAGTGAGTTTTTTTTGCAAGATTTTGAAGGAATTTTTTTGAGATTCATACTAAATTATCATGGTAAATCAAAGAACTTGCAAGAGAAAATATGGTCGAACGAGAGACCCTGAGGTTCGTAGAGAAAAAGGGAGATAATATCGTAAAAAAGACAGAGAAGAACTCTCAAATATTGAAAGGGAAAATAAACCTCAACTATAAGTTGAAGCATGTATGTAAATGTAAATATTATAAATGATATTTAAAATTTAACTAGTATATTGTGAAACTTAATTTTTATTTTAAGAACTAATTTGAAAAATATTTTGCAATGTAAACATAGAGAGATATTCCTCATAATATTTATGATGAGATATAAAATTTTGAAAGAGAAAGTGAAAGAGATATTGAACCAATGATTGAAGATGTTGAAAATGTTGAAATAAATTCAAGTGAAGAAATTTAATCACAATGTATGTATATATATGTTGAATTTGTATTATTAAAATTATACATATTTATTAATTTAATTATTTATTGAATATGTAAACTCGTTTTGTACATTTAATTCTAATATGTACATATGAAATCGGTATCGATGATGAGATGTTAGAAAATTTTGACACTAACACATATGGAGATAAAAAAGTTGACCATGTTATACGATATAGTGTTAAGTACATTATTGATATGTTCTTCAAAGATGAAATGTGGCAATTCAAGCCCAAATTTGAGAAGTCTCCTAACATCAAAGAAATTAAAAAAAGCTACGACTTTATTGGGTATTTGAAAATCAACAAAAGATAAAAAAATGAAGGAAAATGTGATACAAAATATAAATAATGCTCTAAATTCAATTGGAAGATCTAGAAAGAAAAGTGATTTATATGCACATAGAGCAATACAAATGGCATTGGTTTCATTAAGTACTAAAGAGAATCGTTTGGTAAAATCTATGACACAAGCATTAGGGACCTCACGAAAAAATTTGCACAAACATCAGAAATTTCGATGGCGAATTGATGTAAATGACGACCTCAATTGTTGGACAGTTATTTGTAGGAAACCATACAAATATAAACTTGGAGATGATGTTAAAAAATAATATATCAATATTGGATGAAAAAATCACGTGTTTCACCAAAATTAAGGGATGTGATGTGATGAATAATAACATGAAATATGTACGAAGAACATGCAAAACATATCTTGAACACCACTCGGATAGAGTTGTTCAACAAGTTCATAGAAGAGAATCGTGAAATTAATGTTTCAATAGGTGATTTTGTGTAACAAAAACCATGGTATGTTAAACTTATCACTGTATGTGACACTTGTTTTTGTCGTTATCATGTGGAATTTCAGTTATATTATGACTCATTCCATAATTTTGGTAAAACATTTTGGAAAAATTCACCTCCTCCTTCCACTATCCATGATTTCATATCTCAAATTCTATGTGCAAGAGAAAGCCATGAATTATTTTACCAAAAGAAATGTGTTGGTTGTAAAAATAAGATGATTGTTGAAATTTGACTTTATTTCATAACAAATATCATATTGATATAAACAATCAATCATTTTCCAATATAGTAGTTAAATGGAAGATATGAATATATTCATACATGGATTGGTTCAAGTAGTACTACAAGTGATAAAAGAATTGATTTACAAGAAGAAGAAAAAATGGTATAGTGTTTTTTAGAAAGTTTGAGGTGGAAATTTATAAATACACCAAACATTCCCATAGAGCTCGATGGTAGGACTTGCAATTCAAAAATCCCGTGAAGTTTTTCCACTAGGGACCATTTTGTTAAAAGTTAATTTTGCAGAGAATTACACATTTGTTCCAGAAAAAGAAATACAAAGTGAATAGTATTATTCTAACCAAGTCTCCATGCTTATCCATATTCTATATAGACACGCAAACAAAATGTTGATCATATAGAAATCACTAGTGAAAATCGACATGTTATTAAAGAATATCACTATTATATCAGTGACGATTGTACACATGATACATATTTTGTACAACATTGTTTTGATAAGATTTATGACTTGTTGAAATGTTGTGAAATAAAATTCAATGAACATTGGATATCGTCAGATGGATGCGCAAGTAAATTCAAATCTTCACGATCATTCTTTTGGCTGTGTCGTCTTCATATGAAAACCTGCATTAAACATTGTTGGAATTTATTTAAGACTAGCCATGGAAAAGGAGAACACGATGGTGCAAGGGCATGTATAAAATAAGCACTTCGAAGATATCAAACTGACCACTCTACACACCGACTTGTCTTAGCTGAACAAGTTGTTTAATGGTGCATCGCTGCACTAAGCCATGAGACTAACCGGTCAAGGGAAGTATGAAGGTACATGTATCTATATATATATATATATATTAACTTGGTATATATAGAGATGTAGAACTTTAATATACATTATCTAATTTTTATTAATTTTATAATATTAAACATTTTTTATCATAATGATTATCTTTGATTGTATTTTGAATAACATATTTATATTGTTGTTTGAATTTTCCATATAGGTTTTTTTGGCATATTGGGGTCCAAGATGTAGATAGATGGATTGGAAATGACGTTGAAACAATAAAATGTACTCGAAAATTGCATTCAATTAAAACAAAGGAGTACCAAAATGTGTTTGTGTTTTATAAAAGAAAATATTCTTGTTTTTGTCATGTTTGCATAGATGACATAGAATCCAATGAAGTTTGTGAAAAAAAATGTACGTAAAATATTGGCAACATACATAACTAAATACAAAGGGGAAAATGTATGTTGAAAACTTTGAATAAATGCACTCAGAGGAGACTATAGTATCATCTGAAGGTGATTGGGTTTCTCATCTTGTTAGGGAAGGTAACATTTCAATTGATTTCAAATGATAGAGATATAGAAATATATAATAAAATCAAGTACACATGTTAATTTTAAAGTTAATTTTTCATGTTAACTTGATCTAAATTTATGTAAGTTTGTTTTATTGTGCAGTAGATGTTTTGTTGTATTTGCACCAACTAACAACGTAAAAAATGTGAAGTATTATTTTATGTGTTTCACTCAACGAAAGATGAAATTATTGGAAAAATATGATGATAACGATTTTATATATGACATAGGGTCTATTATACAGAAAGGTTATTTTTTCCAACAAACTCATCAAAGTCGGGATTTTGTTTACTTTCAAGACTATGAACATGATGGCATAAGTTGTCAATATAGTCACTTGGTGTGTGAAACATGAATAAACTTGATATAAGTTCAATCAAAGAAAAAAAATGGAAAATTTCAAAATCTTATCATGAAAAAATCATTGAAGATGGCATTCCATTAGAATTTTTTTGATTAAACTGCCCAACAATTTCTTCTCCTTGGATTTTGTTGGCATGGGATAAAATTTTAAATTTACACTTTGTCCTGCATATTTTTTCAATTTCATTAGCAAAAATTGGGCAAGTTTGAAATGTATTCACCAAATTTTATTCCAAATGAAAGGCTTAAGGAGGGATGCCTATCAGTGATGCGAGAGAATAGAAGTCAATTTCTTTGGAAATTTTGACTTGGTAGAGAAATTAATAGAACCAAAAGAAATTGCAGTTTCTGCTTTTGAGCAAATAATTTTAGATGAACTTCAAAAATCTAAGCATTAATGTCATGGGGATAGTCAGAGTGCTTTTATTCCTGATAATGAGGATGCACTGTGGGACTATTAACCATTAGAAACAACCGGAAAAATTGATAGATATGAGTATCAAGAGATTTTACAAGAAATGGAACGGCATCTTCATGATGATATTCTAGCGGAGCAAAGGACAGAGTCAGGTTGGGTCTTAAGGAGAAGGAATTGGGAGGCTTGAAGAGGAAGTTGACTAAGGTAATTGTTGGCAATAAGAAAAGGATAAATGGTGCTCTTAAAGGAAAACTACCTATGGCCAAGGACCTGAGAAAGGGGATTAACTCTACCGTAAGTTCCTTTAAGAAAGACCACGATGATTTGAACACATAGGAAGTAGAACTAAAAAATATTTGAAGTTCGGTTGTATGGTCCCAAATTGTAGGTGGGACCCAATTGAAATCGAAAATCGCAAATTTTAGAATATAACCATGGAGGGTTCATGTTATAATCTCCAAAATGCGATGTGCGATGACAGTGGGACCCGATCACAATCGTAAATCGAAAAGTTTACATCATAGGTGCGGGAGGTAAGTGTTAAAATCACCGAAGTGAGATATGCGATGACGTTGTGACCCGATCGAAATTGAAAATTGCAAAGTTTACAAGATAGACACATCAGGTAAGTGTTAAAATCGCTGAAGTACGATATGCGATGACAGCAGGACCCAATCGCAATTGAAAATCACAAATTTTCACAGGATAAGTGCCCAGGTAAGTGTTAAAATCTCTGAAGTGCGATATGCGATGACGGTGGGACCCGCTAACATAGCGCACATCACAAGTTTCAAAAGATAAGTGCAAAGGAAAAGTTAAAAACAACGAAATGCGAAGTGTGATGTTGGTGCAGACGCGATGTGGTTCCAAGATGAAATTTAAAGGATTTCAAGTCTGGGCTTATGAGGTTTATATGCCATTTTATGAAGAAATAGGCACAACACGCTAGAAGGACTTGTAGTAGAATAAGCCTTGAGAAGGAGTGCAAGCAAAGGACATCGAATCAGGCAAAGGGAATTCATATAAAACACATCAGCATAATCACCCAAATAATGAAAAGTGGCTAGCGTTGCACCAAATATAATTACCCAATGCCAGTTTTCTGAAGGGTAGGGTCAGATGTCAGAGCCACCAATCGTTGCCTCTTCGAGACTACCTCAGCCACCTTTAACCTACCTTTTTTATTTACGAAGAGTTGTCCAAAATTAATTCCAGAGGCGGTGTTGTTGTCAATGATTTCTGTTCAGGCCTTGCATGGCCATGCTTGTCCATTTTCTTCTTAAATTATAATCAATGAAAAGTTGTCGAGTAAGATAAGGTAACCAACTTAGTCTTTAGATAAATACTGCATGCCTTAGCAGTATTAAGCGTTGGAGGGTTGGACCTTGTTAGACTTTTCAATGTAAAATATCATTGCATTGGAGCACTATAACTGTTTTATCTGGGCATCAATAATAAGAGATCGTTCATAGGATTCTTGAGCTATGTTAATGGTGATGTTATTTCCTTTGTGTTAATTTTTTTCCCATGTCTTTTCATGTTGTGCATCAATTTATCTGATTACAAAAAAGAAAATTTAGATTAAGATTTGCTGAGAAAGCACCTTAGTTCTATTTGTGTTTGTTATCTTAATGTTTTCCTCTGTTTTATAGTTAAATAATTCTTAACTTCTCTTTATATATTTCTGAACCTACTACTTTCTCCCATTTCATATTCACACTGCTAGTAAGATCTAGTCTGCATAGTTAGCTTTCCCGGTGAATGCCCTTGAAAATTTGATGCACAATTCAGCCTTTTATGACTGCATAACCCAATGGATTATGTTTCACAACTCTACCTGTCCAACCACAAAATAAATCAAAACAAACAGTTCTCATAATATCTATAACTAGCTTGATATCAGCAATTATAAGCATCAAGCTAAATCATAAATCATAAATATAGAGAGATCCCTCTCTAAGTCTAGGAAGGCTAGGTACTGGACTCCAAAGTGGTTTGATGTTGTCCCCTATCATTTGTTCTTTCCAATTTTACAAATTACAGGGCCACAACATAACGACTACCATAATTGGAGAATAGCTATTGAAAATCTTTTTGTTTCATCAAAACTCAGAAACCCCAGTCCAAATTATATGATTCAAGTATTTTCCAAGATTGGTATCTGGTTTTTGATAGTGGAAAACAAGTGAGACATAAGAAAGTTGAAATCATCCACCTAACGACTCCAATTCAGATCAGTTCCATTCAAAGACTCCACTGGAGGACAGACCTGAAACATGACCAGTAAGCCGAGAAAGAGAAAGTATTCAAGCCCAAATTGGATTCAAGAAATTGTTGTTTTTATCTGTAACTATGTTCTCTCCTACTTTAATCCTGATCAAGAGTACATTGCTGAGGTTTACATTGATCATTGACATATTGATGAGCCTTAAGAAGCTAAGCCCCAAATTTTAGATCATGTACATACTCATACACCTGTGCTTATCCAAGATGCACTTGTGGAAAACCTAGTGAAACATGAGACTCAGGCTACATCTCCTCCTCTTTCTAAATTCCCAAATGGTTATAAGCCTCCTATTTTACTTCCTATACCTGTAAAAGTCCCAGAAAGATAGAAGCCTCTAGTTTTTCCTCCTATCCTCCATGACCTCCTTGAAAATTTTATCAATAATCTACCCATATTTGATCGAGAAAATATAAGGATCACTGCCGAAAAGCAAATTCAAAATATTGAGGATTTCCTTGATCTGTTTGAGGTGGGAGAATATGATGTGCATATTAGAATTTTTGCTCTATCATTTCAAGGTAAAGTTAAAAATGGTTTAAAGATCTTACAGCTGCAAGCATTAGAAATTTTCATCAATTCACTCAAGTTTTCCTAGATATATGGGTGGTTGTGGGAAATGTTTTTCTCATCATAGAAGAATATAACCATTTAAAAAGATAGCCTAGGGAGACAGTACGACATTTTCCAGTTAGGTTCAATAAGGTATACTATTCGATGCCTACTAAGATAAGGCCACCCCCAGGATTAGCTCTCTGGCACTACCCAGATGCATTTGACCCAGAGATGGCATTCTAGTTAAGAGAAACGGACCCTACAACCCTTGAAGAAATAAAAAATATGGTTGTTGATGTGGAAGAAAACCTATTGAACATAGAGGAAAAGTTAAAGGCTGTGGAGAAGGATAAAATAGAAAGAGATTGATTTATATCTTTAGAGATAAAGCTAGATATGTTTACAAACACAGTCAACGAAATTATGCATATGATTAGCAGGAAAGAGGAACTTGATGTTCATATACCTCCTGTTCCATTAGTTCCGGAAAAGACAAACATAAATGTACCCAAGCAGTTTGTAACCCATCCTAGACACCCTAACACATAAAATGATTGTTTCATGTACTCTATCCACAACACAGCCAAAGATGAAGTCCAAAATCAGAAGGAGATAGGGAAATCCTAAAAAAAATGTACATGATAGATGACCTTGCATATATAGGTATCCATCTCAAATATGATTATCAAGAGGAAGACTATAAGGTTGAGGTTGAGGCTGATTATTCAAAGTAGCCAGCACTATTTTCTTGGGAATAATAAACTCAGTTATCACAATGCAAAGATGACAATCAAACTTTGCATGCTAAGAAAGGTTGCAAAGAGGAAAATGCAGGAAGTTTTCAAGTAAGTAAAAAATGCCTTCCTCTATATTTTTCCTCAATCTTAAGAGAGCATTACAAGTAGGTTGAAAATAGGAAGGAGGAGGAATGCTCTAATGAATCATTCAAGGAAGATATGGATTATAAAAACCCTATTTTAGATCCAGAAGTTCTCCCCCCGAGTCATCTTGAAATCATAGAATCTGAAGTAAAGGAGGAGTCAACACATCTTGAGTCTCTACCCTTATGTTTTAATTCATTTCAAATTGTGAAAGGGAATTTGGATCACATTCTAGTTGATAATCACAGGAGAAGAGAACTCTCTCACCAATTAGATGAGGAAATAATGGATGATAAGAAATTTTTTTAGATCCACGGGTTCATCCCTTGAGTCCTTTTGAATTTCAAGTATCAGATGAAATCACAGAGTCTAAAACAGATGATGAATTGATCAAGTTTGATTATCTACCTTTATGCTTTAATGAATTTCATATTATGAAATGGAATTGGGATCACATTATGGCTAATAATCATAAGAGAAAACATGAGGTCTCAAAAGAACCAACACTACCATCTAAAGCACCACATGACCCAATAGAAGATGTGTTGGATGGTTTTTTCTTTCAAATTCAATCTTCCTGTGTTCATAATTCTCTCAAAAGATATTATGATATGGATATGATCAGACAGTATTCCACGTTGTCTGATTCAGTAGAAGTAGTGGCACAACACTCATTAGGTAAAATGCAATCATGTTCCAAGTTGTTTGAAGACCTGGAGAGCACACCTACAGTACCAGGATATGAAGCTAAGTTGGATGAGTCAGAATACCTAGAAATAAATCAAGAGTATCTTGATCTAGTGGCTGTTTATATGAGGAATAGTTCTTTACAAAGCCAACACATATTTTTGGCATGTCAGTTGTTTTTCAAGTGTACCAAGATCCATGTGAATAAGATAATGTCAGGAATTTCTATCAAATACTATTATCATGTTTTTTGTTGAATATGGTGAAGAGCAGTGGAAGAAAGGAGTTACTCAGGCAGTTGTTTGACTGGGTACACTGGCATTATTGTATCATTTATAAGGGAAACCATTTCAATATATTAGGGTAGGTAGGTGTGCAAATAAGCTCGGTACTCTGAGCATCTTTCAAATTTTAGTTTTAGATTGCTTTTCATTTTCAAATCAATGTGTTTCAGACTTTAGTTTTAGCACAGTTCTAGTTTCACGATTCACGTTTTCAAAGGTGCATCAATATGTCCATCTTGATGGATTGCCGTGGATAAGTTAAGTTGTAGTTTCAGTTTAGATTTCAGTATGTAAATAAGCTGGCTCAGAAAGCTTGTGGTCTATTTTATCGGTCAAAGTCAGAAGGAATAATTAAATATTTTCCAGTCCTTGAGTTGCATGACAAATCAAGACATAAGTTGTGTGATCAGCGCAATGGATAAGGCACTGATTTGTGAATCCAGATATCTAAAATTCTTGACACCTCCTCCAGAGCTGCCATCCCCAGAAGGAGTCGATGTTGGCATAGGATAAATTTTAAATTTATGCTTTGTCCTACATATTTTTTAAATTTCATTAGTAGAAATGGGACAAGTTTGAAATGGATTCACCAAATTTTATCCGAAATGAAAGGCTTAAGGAGGGATGCCTATCATCAGTGTGAGAGAATATAATTTAGTTGTTTTGGAAAATTCTACTTGGTAGAGAAAACAATAGAACCAAAAGAAATTGAAGTTTCTAATTTTGAGTAGATAATTTCATATGAACCTTAAAATTCTAAGAAATCATGTCATGGGGATAGTCAGAGTACTTTTATTCCTGATAATGAGGATGCATTATGGGACTATAAACCATCAGAAACAACCATAAAACTTGATAAACATGAGTATGAAGAGATTTTACTAGAAATGGTGTGGCTTCTTCATGATGATATTCTAGCGGAGTAGAGGACAGAGTCAGGTTGGGTCTTAAGAACAATGAATTGGGAGGCTTGAAGAGGAAGATGACTAAGGTAATTTTTGGCAATAAGGAAAGGATAAACGGTGCTCTTAAAGGACAACTTCCTACGGCCAAGGACTTGAGAAAAGGGATTAACTCTATCGTAAGTTCCTCTAAGAAAAAACACGATGATTTGAACAAAAAGGCAGTAGAAACTGAAAAAGAGTTGAAGTCCAGTTGTATGGGCCCAAATTGTAGGTGGGACCCAATTGCAATCGCAAATCGCAAATTTTAGAATATAAACGCGAAGGGTTCATGTTATAATCTCCAAAATGCGACGTGCGATGATAGTGGGACCCAATCGCAATAAAAAATCACAAAGTTTACAGGATAGACACGAGAGGTAAGTGTTAAAATCGCCGAAGTGAAATATGCGACGACAATGGGATCCGATCGCAATCACAAATCGCAAAATTTCATAGGATAAGTGACCAAGTAACTATTAAAATCTCCGAAGTGCGATATGAGATGACTGTGGGACCAGATCGCGTAGCACGCATCACAAGTTTCAAAATATAAGTGTAAAGGAAAAGTTAAAAACAACGAAATGCAAAGTGTGATGTTGGTGCAGATGCGATTTGGTTCCAAGGTGAAATCTAAAGGATTTCAAGTCTGGGCTTATGAGGTTTATGCACCATTTTATGAAGAAATAGGAAAAAACAACAGAAGTACTTGTAGTAGAATATGTTATAAATACTGAGAGGGGGGTAAGGTGAATCAATATTCCTTTCAATTAGTATTATTATTAATATTTTAGAGCATTAGTTAATATTCAATTATTATTAGTGTTTGTACAATGATATAAGTAAACAAAAGGAACACAATTGCACACTGTTTTAAGGTGGAAACGCTCTACGGGACAAAAACCACCTAAATGATTTTATAATAATTCTTTAATATTCAACTCCAATTGAAAATAAAGCTCAAACTTCATAGAATCTATAGAATAATTCTTCTCCAGATCCCATTGGATGGATGCTCCAATGCTCGATATTCTTCAGTAGTCAATTGAACGGATGCCCCAACACCCAATGAGCTACAACTCACCCTAGAACCACCTTACCACCCTAAAGTTTTGAAAGGCTTGAACATGTTAGTGACTTCATGCACCGTCCTAGAACCACCCTACCACCATATAGAAGAATAAAAGAAGAATGGAATCCCATACTAGGGAAAATGGTCCACTTTACAATGATATATAATGATATAGAACAAGAAGATACACTAGACCATAACCCCAACTATGACACAACCACGTGATGATGATCTTAGACCTCCCAACACTGCCTCTTCAACTCTTGGTAGATAGAAACTTGTACAACTTTTACAACGATGCATTTACAATGACTTAGTACAATGATACCTTTACAATGACTGTATGCAGTGCTGCTCACTTGAAGACTTTATGTGGTGAACTTCTTGTTGTTATTGTGCACCTTGATTTCTGCTCTTGTCATGCTACCCTCTATTGCACCTTGATTTGATTTTCTACCGTATAAAGTCTGGTCCTTTGCAGCCCTTGAAAACACATGAGCTAGCTTTTTTCTTGCCTTCTAGGAGCTCGATATTAAATCTGGTGTATCTCTGTTATTTCAGATCCCCAATATGTTACATTAGGGGAATTTTGAGGTCTAAAATGGGCATCCTAAGAAAAATGTAAAACAAAAATAAACTTTATAAGAACCAATAGTATTCAAGATGATGATGTCAACGATGGGGTACGACTCACCATTTTTTAAGTAAAAGGGTGAAAATATTAAAAAATAATAAAATAATAAAACTACATTTTTAACTCGTATTTTCAACTTATCTCCCAAAGTTTTTACTCAAATTTCGAGCAAGAGTACATGTTGGATGCAAAATTTAATTCCTCATCCAAGGAGTACCCATGTTGGATACTTTTGATGGACCCTACTACATGAAAAATGATAACTACATAAAAAAAACATGATTACAATCACGTTTTTCATGTATTTCTCATTTTTCGTGTAGCAAGACCCATCGAAAGTATGCAACATGGGTACTCCTTGGATGAGGAATTAAATTTTTCATCCCATGAGTACTCCCACTCAAAATATGAGTAAAAAAATTGGGAGATAAGTTGAAAATATGAGTTGAAAAAGCAGTTTTTTCTTTTTTCCCTCTAAAATTTGATGATGTCATCAAATCTTATTTTATTATTTCCACTATTATTTCCACTATTATTTTATAATTTCCTTAAGAGTCCCATTTTAGACCTAAAAATTCCCCTAATCTTTCATGTCTTGTATTATTCCTCTGAGTCTTCTTTGCAATGCCATAGGTCTAACCAAATTTGGATTCTTCAAGACAAAGTTATGCCCAATCTCTCACAATGACCTACTTATGGATTGGTTCAGTAGAGCGATCTTGTACGACATGCCACGTATCCCTGTTTCTTCATTCGACTATGAAATTGATACAATGAAAACTATATTCTATGTAACATTCACCAATTTTTACATAATTCCAATCCGATACTTAGAGAGATATTTATGATGTTTTTCCCAGGGTCACTTTTTTGAGATGAAGTTCAAGAGCCTGCAAAAACACTGACTTCCACAGATCATATATCCGAAAATATTGTGCACCTTGATCTAAATTTTTTAGAGGAGCTTCCTCATGATTTCAGATTCACCTCATACAAATTTCAGCTTTTGAACCTTCGTAAACAAAAAATTATAGCACAAATTCCACGATGACCTACTTCAGGTAGTGAAATCCCTCCATGAGGAGGATATGAGGATCAAAATTTATATAAATGCTTAGGTTGAGAGGGTATTCAACAAGTGATCATGGGAGGGATTTTAGGGTCTTAAAAATTATTAATTATTGACTTTTCAATGACCCATGCCACAACCCCATGGGGTTTTAGCCCACTAACTGGGGTTAAAAACTTCAAACATGAATATATCTCAAACCGTGAAGAATTACGTGGAGTGCCATATATCACAGGAAACATATCGACAAGTAGAAACCATACACAACATTATTGATTGAGAATATAGTAATTTGGTAGGTTAAAAATCCCATGCAATATCTAGGTAGCCCCTAGTGTTTCTTGGGTTGACATCAATGACAACCACTAATCAACAATATCCCCCTTTGGCATTCATGGAAACGCAAGTACTCCCCCTGTGATCATGACACCTCTTCCTACAACATTATCTCCCCCTTTGACATCAATGGCAAAGGTAACTCCCCCTGCAACACAACCATCCTGCAGACCTGTACTCACTTACACTCCCCCTTTATTTTATGAATAAGGAAAACCTAATGAGAACTTGGGAGAATCCCAAGCTTCTGGCGAAGATATTCAAATACTTCACAAGTACTCTTACGATCATCAACGCTTCCTGCTCAATCTGCATATGTAAATTCTTGAATGATGAGATTGTTACCCTTGGGATACCACATGCCATATTATGTTGTTCCTCTTAGATATCGAAGAATTCTTTTGATAGCAATAATATGTGATTATTTTGGTGCTGCTTGGAATCTTGCTACTTTTCCAACTTCTTACATAAAATCTAGATGGGAGGCTGTTACATATAGAAGGCTACCAATCATAGATTTGTACAACCTCTCATCCACATTCTTAGATGAGTCATGTATTCCCAATTTTCAACCTATTACCATCGGAGTAAGAACAGGTTTGCAATATTCCATTTTGAATTTCTTAAGAATTTCCTTGATGTACTTGGCTTGACATATAAATATTCTTTTCTCTTGATGATATATTTGAAGCCCTAAGAAGTATGCCAACTCACCAAGTAAAGACATCTCTAACTCTCTTTGCATCCTTGTAGTAAAGTTCTTACTTAGTCGATCATCATTGCTACCAAATATTATATCATCCTCTTTAGCTAGTAGACATGCTTTAGTTGCTTCATCCATAACATATATGTCATTTGGAGCTCGACTTGCTATAGCCACAATTTCACCATACCTTTGTTTCTTGATTTCACATTTTGTGGAGTTGAATAGTATTGTGTGTCCTTGATCACACATTTGTCCAACATTGAGCAGATTGTGATTCATGTTTTCAACCAATAGGACATTCTTGGCTAGAGCATATTTTCTTCTGAGAGTGACGGTACTTGATCCTATAACATTTGAAGATCCATCATTTCCAAAGGACATGATTCCACACTTCTTTTCTTTCAAAGAAAAATTTATTTCTATTTCCAGTCGTATGCGTTGAGCAACTGCTATCAACATACCACACATCTTTTTGTATTAAGACTTGAGAGCAAGAGCACAATTATCGGTCTTCTTCTTCTTCCATGTTTGTTTGTTCTGTGGATTTGAAGATTCTTCTGGAGGATTTTCAAGTCTAGAGTCTCTGGCTATGTTTCCAAAGTTTTGACATTTGTAGCATTCAATATTATTTCTTAAATGTTTAAATCTATTGATGTTTCGTTGAGCCCTGGGAGGTTCATATTTGACAGATATCCTAGAATTTTATTGGCTCCTAGGGTACGTGCCACATTCTACAGATTTATGACCAAATTTTCCACATGAATAACAATATCCATGAAAAATATGCTGGTACCTGGATGGTAATCTTCATCGAGGAATTGTCTTCCAAGGTTGTTCTTGCAAATCTTGTCTAATGAAGTATACATGCATGTTAGATCTCATAGGTTAGTTGTATTTTGTTGTAGAAGGTCCTACTTCTTCTTATTATTTCTAACCGAGGCCAGTTATGTCGTTGTAATATCATTGATTTTTTATGAGTTCTTCTAATTACCTTGAGCTGTTGGCATAGTTTTGGACATTTTTTCCCTTCTTCACTTCCTTACACAACGACACTACTTCGGCTTCTAATGCTTCCCTTTCTTGGTCGCTTTCTTCCAACTTCTTTTTAAGTGACTCTTCAATACATTTGTGTTCTTCAACTTCAATTTTGATACCTTGAACTTTTTCTTCAAGAGTATTGGAACAGATCTTCTCAGCCTTGAGTTCTTTTATAAGCTTGATTGCCTCCTTAGAAAATTCTTCTATGGTCAATCCTTCATCTTTTTTGTTTAATACCTCTTGTTTATTGTGCTTAGCCATAAAAATTACTCTCTCATTGGCTTCTTCTTCATTGTCATTCTATTCATCAGATGATGAGATATCTTATTTTTCTTCACAATTGCAGGTGCAGGTCTTTTCCTTTGAAGGTTGTTTGTCCTTATTGGTTTTATTAGATGTAGCGAACATAGTTTCTAGATGCGAAGTACCCTATTCTTAATCAAGTCTCATTTCATATGCTATGAGAACTCCATGTAAGTCCTCTTTGTTGATTTTTGCCAGATTTTCACTATATTCTAAGAACGATACCTTTGGTTTGAATATTATTGGTAAATTTCTAAGAATCTTTCGTATAAATAGGCTCTCCCAATCCTTCTAGAGTGTTGGTTATTTCATCAATGTGTTGGAAGTATGCAGCAATGTTTCCATCTTCTTTCATTCTGAGTTGCTCCAATTTTGCTCTGTAGATTTGAAGCTTTTCTTCTTTGAAATTTGAGTCACCTGCATATATATTCTCAAGCTTGTCCCATACATTTTTGGTGGTTTTACAACCCAACACCTTATGATAAGCAGATTCAATAAGTCCACTGATAATAATATTCTTTGATTTTTCATCATTTACCAAATTCTTCTTACCTTTTTCATCTGCGGCTAATGTAAATCCATTTTCAACAGTGTCCCATAGTTTGTAACCTTGCGCCATGAGATAGACCTCCATTCTTCCTTTCCAGAGCGCATAATTATTTTCATTGAACAGAGGTACACCAATCTTGGTATGCTCCATGACCTCCTTCCAGTTGTTAAACTGCTATTGAAAGAACCAAGCTCTGATACCAATTGTTGGAAACACTAAGAGGGGGTGGGTGACCTAGTATTCCTGTAGTGTACCTATGGGGGGATAATATATGGTACAGAGGGAGGTACCCAAGGGAATAATATGATGTATTAATATAAGAATGATAAATAAATGGGCCATAGTTAATAAATAAAGTGGTTAATTATTTATCATATATTATCCCCCCATAGGTACACTACAATTCCTTTCAATTAGTATTATTATTAATCTTTTAGAGAATTATTTAATCTTCAATTATTATCATTGTTTGTACAATGATAGCAGTAAACAAAAGGAACACAACTGCACACATTTTTTAAGGTGGAAACCCTCTTCGGGACAAAAACCACATGAATTATTTTCTAATAATTCTTTAATATTCAACTCCAATTGAAAATAAAGCTCAAACTTCCTAGAATCTACAAAATAATTCTTCTCCAACTCCCACTAGATGGACGCTCCAATGCTCGAGATTATTGAGTAGTCAATTGAACGGATGCCCCAACACCCAATGAGCTACAACTCACCCTAGCACCACCCTACCACCCTAAATTTTTCATAGGCTTGAACCTATTGGTGACTTCATGCACCATCCTAGCACCACCCTACCACCCTATAGAAGAATAAAAGAAGAATGGACTCCCGTAGCAGGGAAAATGGTCCACTTTACAATGATATAGAATGATGTAGAACAAGAAGATACACTAGAGCATAACCCCAACCATGACACAACCACCTAATTATAATCCTAGACCTCTCGACATTACCTCTTCAACTCTTAGCAGATAGACACTTGTACAATTTTTACAATGATGCATTTACAATGACTTAGTACAATGATACCTTTACAATGACTATATGCAGTGCTGTTGTGCCCACTTGAAAACTTCATGTGGTGAACTTCTTGCTGCTATTATGCACCTTGATTTCTGCTCTTTTCATGCTACCCTTAGCTGCACCTTGATCTGCTTTGGTGCCCTAGAAATTTTGGTCCTTTGCAGCCCTTGACAACACATGATCTAGCTTTTTTCTTGCCTTCTAAGAGCTCGATATTGAATTGGTGTATCTCTGTTATTTCAGATCCCTAATATGTGATTTTTTATCCTTTAGTAGTCCTCTGAGTCTTCTTTCCAATTCCATAGTTTTGACCCAATTTGGATTCTTCAAGGAAAATTTATGCCCAATCTCTCACAATGACCTAATTATGTATTGGTTCAGTAGAGCGAACTTGTACGACATGCCACGTATCACTATTTCTTCATTCGGCTCTGAAATTTATACAACAAAAACTACATTTTGCTCACTATCCGTCACTTTTTACAAAATTCCAATCCAATACTTAGAGAGAGAGTTATGACGATTTTCCCAAGGTCACTTCTTTGAGATGAAGTTCAAGAGCCTGAAAAAACACTGACTTCCACATATCATATCTTTGCAAATATTCTGCACCTTGATTTGAAAATTTTACAAGAGCTTCCTTTAGATTTCGGCTTCATCTAATAAAAATTTCTTCTTCTGAACCTTCATAAATAAAAATTTATAGCGTAGATTCCACGATGAACTGTTTCAGGTAGCGAAATCCCTAGATGAGGAGGATATGAGGATCACAATTTATATAAATGATTAGGTTGAGAGGGTCTTAAAAAAGTGAACATGGAATGGACTTTGGGGGCTTAAAAATGATTAATTATTGAATTTTCAATGACCCATGCCACAACCACATGGGGTTTTAGCCCACTAACTAGGGTTACAAACTTCAAACATGAATATCTCTCAAACCATGAAGAATTACGTGGCGTGTCATATATCAATGGAAACATTTCAAAAAGTAGAAACCATAGAAAACATTCTTGACCCAGAATACGGTAATTTGGTAGGTCAAAAATCCCATGCAAGATCGGGGTACCCCTGGTGCTGCTTGGGTTGACATCAGTGACAACCACTGATCAACAATCTCCCCCTTTGGCATTAATGGCAACACAAGTACTCCCCCTGCGATCATGAGACCTCTTCCTACAACATTCTCTCCCCCTTTGACATAAATGGAAAAGGGTAATGCCCCCTAACACACAACCATCATGCAGACATGTACACACTTCCACTCCCCCTTTATTTTATGAATAAGAAAAATATAATGAGAACTTGGGAGAATCCAAAGCTTCTGGCGAAGATATTCAAATGCTTCACGAGTACTCTTACGATCATCAACACTTCCTGCCCAATCTCTATCTGTAAGGGCTTGAATAATGAGATTGTTACCCTTAGGATACCATAAGCCATATTTTGTTGTTCCTTTTAGATATCAAAGAATTATTTTGACAGTAATAATATGTGATTCTTTTGGTGCTACTTGGAATCTTGCTACTTGTCCAACAACTTGCATAAAATCTGGCTGGGAAGTTGTTACATATAGAAGACTATCAACCATAGATCTATACAACCTCTCATCCACATCCTTAGATGAGTCGTCTATGCTCAATTTGCAACATGTTACCATCGGAGTAAGGAAGGGTTTTAAATCTTCCATTTTGAATTTCTTGAGCATTTCCTTGATGTACTTGGCTTGACATATAAATATTCCATTCTATTGATGAGATATTTGAAGCCCTAAGAAGTATGCTAGCTCGCCAAGTAAATACATCTCTAACTCTCTTTGCATCCTTGCAGGAAAATTCTTACTTAGTCAATCATCATTGCTACCAAAGATTATATCATCCTCTTTAGCTAGCAGACATGCTTTAGTTGCTTCATCCAAAACATATATGTCGTTTGGAGCTCAACTTGCTATAGCCACAATTTCACCGTACCTTCCTTTCCTTATTTCACATTTTTTGGAGTTGAATAGTATTGTGTGTCCTTGATCACACATTTGTCCAACACTGAGTAGATTGTGATTCATGTTTTCAACCAATAGAACATTATTGGCTAGAGAATCTTTTCTTCCAAGAGTGACGGTACTTGATCCTATAACATTTGAAGATCCATCATTTCTAAAGGACATGATTCCATCTTTCTTCTCTTTTAGAGATACAAATTTCTTTCTATCTCCAGTCATATGCATTGAGCAACCACTATCAACATACCACACATCTTTGTTCTATTGAGCCTTGAGAGCGAGAGCACAATTATCAGTATTCTTCTTCTTCCATGTTAGTTCATTTTGTGGCTTCAAAGATTCTTCTAGAGTATTTTCAAGTCTAGAGTCTCTCGCTATGTGTCCAAAGTTTCAACATTTGTAACATTCAATATTATTTCTTACATGTTCAAATCTATTGACATTTCGTTGAGCCCTGGGAGGTTCATATTTGATAGATCTCCTGGAATTGTATTGGTTCCTAGGGTACGTGCGACATTCTACAGCTTTATGACCAAATTTTCCACATGAATAGCTATAGCCATGAAAAATATGTTAGTACATGGATGGAAATATTCGTCGAGGAATTGTCTTCCAAGGTTTTTCTTGCGAATCTTGTCCAATGAAGTCTACATGCATGTCAGATCTCATAGGTTCATTGTATTTTATTCTAGAAGGTCTTTCTTCTTCTTCTTCTTTGTAAGATTGTTGATTGTTGATGAGTTCTTCCAATTCCCTTGAGCTGTTGGCATAGTTTTGGACAATTTTCCTTCTTCACTTCCTTATGCAGGGAGACTACTTCGGCTTCTAATGCTTCCCTTTCTTGGACGCTTTCTTCCAAATTATTTTTAAGTGAATCTTCAATACATTTGTGTTCTTCAAATTCAATTTTGAGACCTTGAACTTGTTATTCAAGAGTATTGGAACAGAGCTTCTCAGCCTTTTGTTCTTTTATAAGCTTGATTGCCTCCTTAGAAAATACTTCTATGGTCAACCCTTCGTCTTCGTTGTCTGATACCTCTTGTTTATTGTGCTTAGCCATAAGCAATACTCTCTTATTGGCTTCTTCTTTGTTGTCATTGTATTCATCGAATGATGATATATCTTCTTTTTCTTCACACTTGAAGGTGCAAGTATTTTTCTTTGAAGGTTGTTTGTCCTTATTGGTTTTCTTACATGTAGCGAACAAGTTTCTAGATGCAAGTACCCTCTTCTTCAACAAGTCTCATTTCATATGCTATGAGAACTCCGAGTAATTCCTCTTTGTTGAGTTTTTCTAGATTTGCACTATATTCTAGACCGATACATTTGGGTTGAATCTTCATAGTAACGTTCTAAGAATATTTCATATAATAGTATTCTCATCAACAGGCTATCCCAATCCTTCCAAAGTGTTGGTTATTTCATGAATGTGTTGGAAGTATGTAGCAATGTTGCCATCTTCTTTCATTCCAAGTTTCTCAATTTTTTCTCTGTAGATTAGAAGCTTTGCTTCTTTGACATTTGAGTCACTTGCATATATATTCTCAAGCTTGTCCCATACATTTTTGCGGTTTTACAACCCAACACCTTATGATAAGAAGATTCAATAAGTCCATTGATAATAATATTCTTTTCTTTTGCATCATTTACCAAATTATTCTTACCTTGTTCATTCGCGATTGATATAAATCCATTTTCAACAGTGTCCCATACTTCGTAACCTTGCGCCATGAGATAGACCTCCATTCTTCCTTTCCAGAGTGCATAATTATTTTCATTGAACATAGGTACACCATTATGGGTATGCTCCATGACCTCCTTTCAGCTATTAAATTTCTATTGAAGGAACCAAGCTCTGATACCAATTGTTGGAAATACTGAGGGGGGGGGGGGGGGGTGAATCAATATTATTATTAATATTTTAGAGAATTATTTAATCTTCAATTATTACTGCTATTTGTAAAATGATAGAAGTAAATGAAATAGAACAATAACCGAACACAGCTTTTAAGGGAACTTCTTCCAGAAAAACCACTCTTCTTAATAATTCTTTAATATTAAACTCCAATTGAAAATAAAGCTCCAACTTCCTAGAATCTAGAAAAAGCTTCTTCTCCAGCTCCCACTGGAAGGACGCTCCAACGCCCGAGATTCTTCAGTAATCAGCTGAACGGATTCCGTAACACCTAATGAGCTACAACTCACCCTAACACCACCCTACTACCCTAAATTTTTCACAGGCTTGAACACATTGGTGACTTCATGCACCATCCTAGCACCACCCTACCACCCTATAAAAGAATAAAATAAGAATGGACTCCCGTACCAGGGAAAATGGTCCATTCTAAAATGACATAGAATGATGTAGAACAAGAAGATACACTAGACCATAACCCCAACTATGACACAACCACCTAATGATGATCCTAGAACTCTTGACACTGCCTCTTCAACTCTTGGCATATAGACACTTGTACAATTTTTACAGTGATGCATTTACAATTACTTAGTACAATGATACCTTTACAATGATTGTATGCAATTCTTTCCACTTGAAGACTTCATGTGGTCAAATTCTTGTTGTTGTTCTTTACCTTGATTGCTACTCTTGTCATGATATCCTCTATTGCACCTTGCTTTAATTTTCTGCCCTAGAAAGTCAGGTCCTTTGTAGCCCTTGACAACATAAGAACTAGCTTTTTTCTTTCCTTCCAGGAGTTCAATATTGAGTCTGGTGTATCTCTATTATTTTAGATCCCCAATATGTGATTTTAGGTCCTGTAGTATTCCTCTGAGTCTTCTTTCCAATGCCATAGATCTGACCCAGTTTGGATTCTTCAAGGAAAATTTATTCCCAATCTCTCACAATGACCTAATTATGGATTGGTTCAGTAGAGAAATCTTGTACGGTATGCCACATGTCCCTGTTTTTTCATTCGGCTCTGAAATTGATACAGTGAAAACTACATTCCAGGGATTATCTGCCACTTTTTATAGAATTCCAATCCGATACTCAGAGAGATAGTTATGACGATTTTCCCAAGGTCAATTCTTTGAGATGAAGTTCAGGAGCCTCCAAAAACACTGACTTCCACAGATCATATCTCCGAAAATATTACGCAGTCTGATTCGAAACTTTTACAGGAGCTTCGCTAAGATTTCGGATTTGTCTCATAATAATTTCAGCTTCTGAACCTTTGTAAAAAAATGTTATAGCACAAACTCCACGATGACCTATTTCAGGTAGCGAAATACCTACATGAGGAGGACATGAGGATCACAATTTATATAAATGCTTAGGTTGAGAGGGTCTTCAACAAGTGAACATGGGAGGTATTTTAGGGGCTTAAAAGTTATTAATTATTGACTTTTCAATGACCCATGCCACAACCCCATGGGTTTTTATCCCACTGACTGGGGTTACAAACTTCAAACATGAATATCTCAAAATTCATAAAAAATTACGTGGCATGCCATATATCAATGGAAACATCTTGACAAGTAGAAACCATTAAAAATAATCTTGACCCAGAATATAGTAATTTAGAAGGTCAAAAATCCCATGCAAGATCGAGGTAGCCCCTGGTGTTGCTTGGGTTGACATCAATGACAACCAATGATCAATAGAATAAGCCTCGACAAGGAGTGCAAGCACCTGATGTCGATTTGGGCAAAGGGCGTTCATACAAAACACATCAACATAATAACCCAAATATTGAAAAGTGGCTAGTGCTGCACCAAGTATAATTACCCAATGTCGGTTTTCTAAAGGGCAGGGATAGATGTCAGAGCCACCAATTCTTGATTCTTCGAGACTACCTTAGCCACATTCATCCTACCTTTTTTATCTACGAAGTGTTGCCAAAAATTAATTCCAGAGGTGGTGTTGTTGTCACTGATTTCTGTTCGAGCCTTGCATGGCCAAACTTGTCAATTTTCTGCTTAAATTGTAATCAATGAAAGGTTTTCGAGTAAGATAGGGCAAACGACTTAGTATTTACATAAATATTGCATGCCTTAGAAGTATCAAGGGTTGGAGGGTTGTACCTTGTTAGACTCTTTGTTGTAAAATATTATTGTATTGGAGAACTGTAATTGTTTGAGCTGGGCATCAATAATAAGAGACCATTCACAGGATTCTTGAGCTATGTTAATGGTGATGTTTTTTCCTCTGTGTTAATGTTTTTCCTCTTTCTTTTCATGTTGTGCATCAATTTCTCTGATTACAAAACAAAAAATTTAGATTAAGATTTGTTGAGAGAGCACCTTCATTCTGTTTGTGTTTTTTATCTTAATGTTTTCCTTTGAAGTATAGTTAAAGAATTCTTAACTTCTCTTTAGCTATTTCTGAACCCACTACTTTCTCCTATTTCATATTCACACTACGAGTAAGATCCAGTCTGCATACTTAGCTTGCCCTGTGAATTCCCTTGAAAATTTGATGCACTATTCAGCCTTTTATGACTCCATAGCCTAATGGAATAAGTTTTACATCTCTACCAGTCCAACCACAAAATCAATTAAAAAAAAAACAGTTCTCATAATCTCTATAACTAGCCTGATATCAACAATTATAACCATCAAGCTAAATCATAAATCATAAAAATAGAGAGAGCCCTCTTTGAGTCTAGGAAGGCTAGGTCCTGAACTCCAAAGTGGTTTGATGTTTTCCTCTATCATTTGTTCTTGCCAATCTTATAAATTACAAGGACACAAAAAATTCGTCATTTAGAGCTTACAGAACTCAACTAGAAATTGTTGGCCTTTTTTTGTGCATTCTTAAGTTTTACCTTATTATAATATGTATATTTTATGTTATGTACAATTGTTTGCACATGTCCATGATTTTGGCACATGAACACAACAAGTAATTTGTACACATGTACACATACATGTAGATTATCTGGTCTTAGACGATTTCATACATTCTCTTGTATGAGCTAGTTAATTTTATGTCATTATTATTAAATGTATGTATCTGGCATATTTGATATAATGAAAATTTTAAGTTATGATTTTCTTTAATACATCTAAAGAAAATTATAATATCCATTCTTGAATGCAAAATGTGTGGTACAAGTTTTGTAATTTCCATTTTACTATAACCTAAAATCCATAGTAGCCTTTCTATGTACATTAATGAAAAATGTTGTGTACTAGATATTTTTTAATGCAATTTTAAAATTTTATGATTGTTTGACACATCTATGTACACCTAGAATTTTATGATTATTTTTATATGTACATATATATGTATTTTATATTAAAACATTATAAGAATAATTTCAAATGAAAAATGTATGAATTAAATGCAATTTTGCTTCATTGCTACATGTTCATGAACTTAAATATATACGTATTTAACCCAAGTAATATGTAAAACCATATGATTGTTTTAAATGACACATGATCATGTGAAAAATGTACGTAAATATCACTTTTAATAGATGTATGTCCTAATTATATAACATTAATACATGTTCAAATGAATTTAACATGTACCACATGTGTTTTGTAATTTGCAATTGAATAATATAGATTCATTTTAAATAGAAAATGACAAAACAACTCGAGCTTTAAAAACAAAACATTTAATCTAATATTTAATTTAAGTTAACATTATAACAACAATTCATCATGTATTCAAAATGTAATGTAACTAAATGCATTTATGTACTTCAATCATTGTTACATATTCATGAACTTAAATATCTATTTAACCATCTATAATTTTGTTTTAAATGACACATGATCAAGTGAAAAATGTACACCTAAATATCACTTTTAATAGATTTATGTCCTAATTATATAACATTCATACATGTTCAAATGCATTTAACATGTACCATATGTGTTTTGTAATTGTAATTTCAATCTATATTTGTTTTAAATAACAAATGACAAAACAACTTGAGCTTTAAAAACAAAACATTTAATAGAAGATCGAATCTTAGAAGTTAACATTGTAACAACAAGTCATCATACAGTAAAAATGTAATGTAACTAAATTCATTTATGTACTTCAATCATTGTTATATATTTATGATCTTAAATATGTAAAATCAAAGATATGATTGTTTTAAATGACACATAATCATGCAAAATGTACCTATAAATATCACCTTTAATATAAATTTACACCTAATGATATTTAACATTCATACATGTTCAAATGCATTTAACATGTACCACATGTGTTTTGTAATTGCAATTTCAATCTAGATTCATTTTAAATAACAAATGACAAAACAACTTGAGCTTTAAAAATAAAACATTTAATCTAGAAGATTGAATCTAAGTTAACATTATAACAACAATCCATAATATATTCAAAATGTAATGTAACTAACTGCATTTATGTACTTCAATCATTGTTATATATTCATGAACTTAAATATGCAAAGCCAGAGATATGATTATTTTAAATGATACATGATCGTGCAAAATGTACCTAAATATCACCATTAATATACATTTACACCTAATTATATAACATTCACACATGTTCAAATGCATAACATGTACCACGTGTGTTTTGTAATTCGCAATTTCAATATAGTTTCGTTTTAAATAAAAAAAATTGACAAAACAACTTGAGCTTTAAAAATAAAACATTTAATCTAAGATTGAATCAAAGGTAACATTATAACAACATGTCACCATGTATGCAAAATTTCACAACTAAATGCAAACGTACTTCAATCATTACATTACATATATTCATGAACTTAAATATGTAAAAACATAGATATGATTGTTTTAAATGACACATGATCATGCAAAATGTACCTAAATATCACCTTTAATAGACTTTTACACCTAATTATATTTAAGATTCACACATGTTCAAATGCATAACATGTACCACATATATTCTGTAAAATTTACAATTTCAGTCTAGATTCGTTTTAAATAAAAAATGACAAAAAAATGAGCTTTAAAAACAAAACATTTAATCTAAGATTGAATCTAAATTGACATTATAACAACATGTCATCATGTATGCAAAATGTAATAACTAAATGAAAATGTACTTCAATCATTGTTACATATATTAATGAACTTAAATATGTAAAACCATAGATATGATTGTTTTAAATGACACCTGATCATGCAAAATGTACCTAAATATCACCTTTAATAGACATTTACACCTAATTATATAACATTCACACATGTTCAAATGCATAACATGTACCACATATGTTTTGTAATTTTCAATTTCAGTCTAAATTCATTTTAAATGAAAAAGTGACAAAACAACAAGTTTTAAAAACAAAACATAATCTAAGATCATCTAAGTTAACATTATATAACAACATGTGATCACATGCCAAATGTAACAACTATCCAAAATTTAAAATCATTCAATAAAAGTAAATGTAGTTCAACTATCCAAAATGTATATTATGAACAATAAAAGTAAATATAAAAATGTAGTGTTACAAGTGTCAAGTTATATAGAAAAGTAAATATGACACATGTTTAAGTTATAAAAAGTCTAGATCAAATAAAATGTTGCACGTGCATCAATCTAATAGAGAATTTGTTTGCAATGTATTTTATAGTAGCCTCCTGAGCCTCATTGTGCTATCATCTGAAGAATTGGGAACCTAAACAACGTGTAGACATTAAAATTTAAAGTTCTAAAATTGAATGAGAATGTATAACTTCATAAAATAACAAAATGAAAAAAAAAAAAATCATGCAATACCTCATGTAGTTCCCCCTCTCATGTTGGCCCTAATTGCATGTATAAATATATACATGTACACATGTATAATAAATTTATATTACATGTATTAAAATTAAAATTTAATGTTTTAAAATTGAATGAGAATGTAGAACTTTAATAAACCAAACTAAATGAAAAAAAGAGAAAAGATTTTCATGCAATACCTCATGTAGTTCCCCGTCAATTGTCCCGTGTTGGCCCTAATTTCATATACGTATATATGTACACATGTATAAGAAATTTCTATTATATGAATTATAATTATAATTTAATGTTTTAAAATTGAATGAGAATGTAGAACTTCAATAAAAGAAACTAAATGAAAAAAAACAAATCATACAATACCTCATGTAGTTCACACTCCATTGTCTCATGTTGGCTGTGCATCAATGGATCCTCCATGATAAACTGTACAATATACATACATACATATATATATATATATATATATATATATATATATATATATATATATATATATATATATATATATATATATATATATATATATATCTATATATATATATAATTTTTCTTTTTTCATATTAAAATGCATTAACTAATGCAATAATATTAAAAAAAATTTAGAAAACTTCTTGTTCAAATTGTTTGGATGTTCCCATCTCCATCATTTCCATCGCTAAAGTCCTTGGAGAAAAGAAATCATCTCCACAAACCTAAAATTAAAAAATTTTAAAACTGTAAAATAACTCAAGATCTAGATCTCATTTTTTAATGAAACTTTCACTTCAATTTATAACTTGAAACATATTTAAGTGAAAAATTAAATGCTTGTGATAGTGGATTTAGCACATCTCCTAGTAGGGAAGAAGAGGGTGACTCCATTGTGAAAACATTGGACGAAATCATAATATGTTAACATTTAATTATATAAATGTGTATACACAATTATTTATTTTAAAAATATGCCATCATGATACCAATATAATAAGGGAATAATAATTGTTCATCAACATCATGTACACTTAAAAACACTAACATTTATGAACATATCATCTTGATTGCAAGAACCTGAACCTTCAACCATGATATTATCAAAATTTTCGTTCATCAAGCGTGTTAACTACAAATGGTGAACATATGATACATTTTTTTAGATTAACATATACAAAAAAAAATGTGTATGTAAATTAAAAATTACATTAAAATATTCACCCTAAATATTAACACATATTGATCCCATGCCCTCTTCCTCATGAAGAATTAAGTCCTGCCAACCATTGCAAAAATGCTTTGCATATGTTCTAAGCTCTTCAATATTCATGTTTTCCATCTCATCATATGTACTATAAAAAAATTTAGCACATGCATTCTCCCGTTCTCTTTGTCGATTCAAACCAATATAAATTCCACCAAGTCCAGTTTGAACATAGTCTACGATGGCATCCCTTGCTTCTCGACTAATTTGAGAAGTGGCGTCCATATTTGACCGCAAATTTTTCACATGAAGAGGTCGACTTACCAATGCTGACTTATGCTTAGTGACCCTATGGTCACATAATTGACCTTTCCCAAGACCAAAAAATCAAGAAGGAAGGTCATTATAATTGGGTTTCATTCCCAAAAAGAATTCTGCATAAAAAAATTTTGCAAAATAAATATGAACCTTGTCATTCCATGGTAGTCTTCCATAGACTTCAAGGTGCCTATCATACAAATGGTAAGCTATATTAGGGTGCTTGAAATATTTCACCTTTAGGATCTTTATTTTCGACCCTTCTTTGAAATTAAACATACATTTTTCCATTTCTTTTGTAACTATGTTTTTAACATCATCCCATTTATCAGGACCCATTACTGTTTCCTTTCTTTTCCTCGTCACTTATACAAAAGTATCAGTGGTTACCCCAAGCTTTTTGTAAACATCTACAGGCATGCTTGAAGAGTGCATAACTATTTCTAAGATTTCTTGACTCTCAGCACGGAGTTTCAAAGACAGAAGATATTTCTTCAATTTTGAATAAAGATGTTCACACCTTTGTAATGTGCATTGTAGGATTTTTTTTTCCCAAGGTAAATTGATAATTTCAGAAGGATAAGTTGTGGTTGGTGTACAACCTTCTTCTTGAATAATGCAGTCTGGCCTACATATTTTCCGAGCAACATTTTCACCCTCTGCATCAATATATCAAATTATGTATAAACAAAAAAACATGTCAACAAATTTTATTTTTAACCATAAAAGATTATATAAATAATTTATCAAATTAATAATTGAATGACAATAATATTTAGATTTATGGCCACCTTGAGATGGCTGATCAACATCATGTCCACCCTGAGATGGTTGAGAACCATCATGACCACCCATTGATTGGCCACCACCCATTCGTTGAGAACCAACATGACCACCCATTGATTAGCCATCGGGGGAATGCATATGTTAGGTCCCTATATTACTAGTGTAGTCCCTTATTGTTGTTAGTGTCACCTCCTTATTGTTATTTTTGTACCTGTGTAGTCCGCATATTGTTATTATTGTGCCCCATAAAACCCCACTATTATTATTGTTGTGCCCTTACGTTATTATTTTTAGGTCGGCTAGGATTATATTGTAACCCCATGGACTCTTATATAAAGAAAGGAGTTTTTTCATTTGAATCATCCAAGAATTATTCATTTATGCCATGTAAATGAGGTTTCCCCCTCGAGGTGGCTCATTTATAAGACATTGATCTCTTTTTTCTTCTATTTTTGGAGCTAGTTTCATAACATTTTGTATCAGAGCTTTGGATTCTAGGGTTTCGCTACTTCAAACAAATCATAGTGGAATTTTCGCTATAATTTTTTTTCTACGAAGGTTCAAAAGCTCAAAAAAAGTCATTAGTGAAGAAATCCTGAGGAACTTTGTGTAAAAATTTCAGATCTTGGTTCATAATATTTTTGGAGATATGATCTGTGGAAGTTAGGGTTTTCGTAGGCTCTCGAATTTCATCTCAAAGAGGTGACCTTGGGAAAATCATAATAACTCTCTCTTTGAGCATCATATGGGAATAATTTAAAAAGTGGGTGAAATAAAACCGACTGTAGTTTCTCGTGTATCAATTTCAGAGCCGAAGGAGGAAACAATGACACGTGGCACATTGTACAATTTCACTCTATTGAACGAGTCCATAATTAGGTCATTGTGGGATATTGGGAATAAATTTGTCTTGAAGAATCCAAATCAGGTCAGACCTGTGGAATTAGAAAGAAGACTTAGATGTATACTACAGGACTGAAGTTCCATTCTTAGGGATCAGAAATTACATATATACATCATTTTAAATACTGAGCTCCTCAAAAGCAAGAAAAATGTGTGTATTTTTTTTTAATTACATAAGTCTTGTTTGAAAAATTAGTTTTAAGGGATTCCAAGGGCATATTGAAGCATATATATCAGTATTGAGTTCTAAAATATCCCCTACAACTAATTCAACGCCCATTAAGCCCTTAGAAGGCTCTACTATGACTCGTGAAGAGGAAGAAGTACAACATGATATATAAAAATTATAAGACCAAGTGAACCAAATTTCACTCTCAAAAAAAGCAACAAAAAATGAAATGGAAGTTTTGAAGAAAGGTGTGGAAGCTAAGACAGATGGTTTCAATAAAGGCATGGAAGTTTTGAAGAATGGCATGGAAGCTAAGATGGATGGCATGGAAGCTAAAATGGATAACATGGAAGCTAAGATAGATGAAAAAATGAAAGACAACAAGGAATACACGAAGAATGATATAAAAGTAGACATGGAAGGTCTGAAGGAATTTTTGACAAAGATGATACAAGAAATGATTCCTAATAGTGAAAAGGTAGTATAGGAAACTCGTGATGAGAACAAAATAAATGTTAATTGTGATTTCATAAAATCTAATGTTGGATTAAGACCCACCATGTTCTAATTCTCAAAATGAGAAATTTTGATGGCAAGGATCTCGTAACATGTATACTACAAATGGAGCAATATTTCGATCTCCATAATGTGAAAAACACACAAAAGGTACGCATTTCAACTTTACATTTAGAACAAAATACATTTGTATGGTATCAATGGCTTTGCTCTTGTAAAAAAATTGTCACTTGGTAAATTTTTACGGAGGAAATGATAACACATTATGAGGATACAAAGAGCAACACCTTCTTTAGCTAATTGATAAATCTCCAACAAAAGGGTTCAGTGGTGGAGCACATTGAGGACTTCAAAAAATTGAATATAAGGGTAGCTGATACTCCAGAGGAACACATGATTGATGTCTTCATAAGGACTTTAAAAGATAAAATCCAACATGAGGTTTGCCTTTGGGAACCTGATCCATTGGAGAAGGCATTCAAGTTGCCAAGAAAAATTGAAAGTAAAATTATGGCAACAAGGAAGCCTACCCCTCACATCTATAAAAATGGAAGTGTTGCTACTCCTAGACTTCCACTACCTACAAGGTTGAAACCACAACAATTTGGAGAAAAAGGAGAAAAAGTTCTTTGCTACAATTGTGATAGTAAATACACTAGACGTCATAAGTGTGCTGAGAAGAAATTATTTTACATATATTCTGAAGAGGAGGAAGTAAATGAATAAGAAATTTCAAAATAAAAGGATACACACCAGGAAAAAACCCTAGAGAAAGAATAAATGATTCCAACCATATCATTTATTGCATTGGAAGGAATTACCACGCCTCAAACTCTCAATATAGAAGGACATATCAAGAAGAAAAACGTAATATGGTTGATTGGTTCAAGTAGTACCCATAATTTTATTCATTGTAAGGTAGCCGAGGAATTGAATTGCTTCCTATACCCAGCACAAGAATTTCAAGTGATGGTTGCAAATGGGGGGACTATAAATTTCTCTAGAAAATTCCATAATATCAAGCTAACCATGGGGAAATATGTATTGAATAGTCCAATTCTTTCCATTCCAATGGGGGGTGTTGATGTTGTACTAGGAGTAAAATGGTTACAATCTTTGGGGGTGGTAGCTTTTAATTTTCAAGAAATTTTCTTGAAATTTTTATCGGAAGGAAAGGAAGTTGAGTTATGTGGTGTTGCAGGGAATCCGAGAAATATAATAAGCTCTAATGTCATGACAAAGCTTCTAAAGAAATAACAATGAGGCCTAATTGCACAATTATGCTCACTAGAAGTTCCAACATCAAAATAATCTATTTCTCCAAATCTACAAAAAGTCTTGGACAATCATTCCAAGGTGTTTGAAACTCCCAAAATACTCCCACCTTGTAATATCTCTATTTTTACTTCTTTTATTAGACAGTTGAATAATACTAAAGGTTAAGTGGACTTAAAGGAAAATAATTATTGTGGACATATTTTACTTTTTAAATTTAATAAATGTGGGATTTGAATTATTGTGGAAAGACTAGAGTATAAAAAAGGAGACTAGGATTTCAAATCCATGAGGATGGATAAGATTCCAGAGACTATCCCAGATTCTCCAAAAATCCTTGGAGAAAATGAATTAAAATTTTAAATATCAGATTGGAGATAAAAATCTAAAAAGATACCTTAGTAAATTGGAAAGTTACTAAGAAGAGGTGAAATAAAACTAGAAAGAGGAAAAATCTAGTTTTAAAGTACTTTTGTGGAAAAAACAAAAGAAAAGCCTGGGAAAAAAGGAAAACAACATCCTAATTAACTAGACATAGTTATGGAAACATGTTGAAGGGAAAGAATGTTTAAATAAACCATTCCTGGGTAGACAAGAGGTTGTCTACACCTTAGAGGAATTGGTCTCTACTCGGGGGAAGCTGTGGAGAGAAATCTCAATGTTGGGTGGAAATTAGTCTGACCAAAAGTGCTATGCACAAGTAATTCAACTATGTATTAAAAATTTTAGTATTCATGTTGGTATGGAGTTATGATGTTTTTATAGTAGGTGGAAAGGTGTAAGAGATTCAAATTTATGCATGAATTTATTTATGTATAAAAAATTGTTAGACAGTCTGATGTATTTAATAGATAACAACTATGGAAAGTATAGTTAATATGTATTGCTACATAAACAATTAGAAACCTAAACGAACTCTCAGAATGTCTAAACCCCAGTAATAGTTTTAAATATGAGGTTAGGTTGTAAATCTTACTACAGTAAATACATAAAATATAGATAAATACATTAGAAATAAGTGGAACTTAGTGTATTTGTCAGTGAGGTAATAATAACATGAAGATGTTAATTTCAAACCATAGTTGTTACTGTGAAACAAATTTTGATATAAAGACAAATTATTGCATTATCTCATAAATGTCATAAAAGACCAAACTGATTAAAACACATACATGAAAGTAAATATAATTTAATTTCTGAGAATGAGTATCCATTATAATACTGCAATAACTTAAGTCATGATATTGTACTTTACATAGATTAAAATTTAATTATGTCATAAATCATAGACATAATTCATGGTCCCAACTAAACAACAAAATAGGATTATAAATTTGAATACAGTCCAGAATTCTACAGGCTGGATTCTTCAAAGTGATATAGATCAACCTGTATAGAAGAAACCATAATCTATTGTCAATGGATGAGTTACGGAATTGCTCATGAATTTACAGAGGATCAATTAAATTGTAAGAATGTACATGGAATCATATGGAGTACCTATACATACAAATATGTAAGTGAGCTAAATTGTGTACAATTGTATTTAAAAATAAATAAAGAAATAAATACTTAAATCAAGGAAAACAAAGATTTAATAAGAAATTATTACCTTACTATTCTTAAATAGAGAGTGGTAGTACATCTACATATAAAAATGTGGAAATTAATTAGTAATGGAGTTGATGAAAATAGAAGAAGAATAGGAAATTAAATTGACGAAATAGAAAGAATAATACCTTTTATCACGTTGATAGAGTAGATCTGAGGAACTCTTCAAATCTAAGAATAGATGAATTTATTCCTATACAAAGGAGAATTTTATTAATTGAGGGAATTAATAAAATTATAAAATTAAATCCATATTATTTTAATCTGACCTATAATTATAATATGAGAATTTAGTACAGAAAATGAATCTGTAAAGCAAGAATAAGAATACCTCAACAGAAACGATAAATTCCTGAACAATATCATGTTAGGAATATTATTAAACACAAAATATTCTCATGGGTGAATAAGGGTTCTGAATTAAATTTAAAAGTCAAATTTATATCACATACATATAACAATGTATTTATATAAGGGTTTGGTGAAAACCGTGGGTACGAGATTAAGAAAGAACACTTCCAAACTTCAAGAAAATGTAAAGTAGAAAGTATTAAATAGATTCATAAAATACATACTGAAGTATTCTAATTTATACTATGGAAATAATAATATTGTAAATTGCGAAAGTATTCTCTAGAAGGAGAAACTTTCTAATTTATACTATGGAAATAATAATATTGTAAATTGCGAAAGTATTCTCTAGAAGGAGAAACTTTAAAACGATATGAAATACAACAAATGCTAGAAGGTAAAATTCGAAAACAGAGATGGCATAACTAAGTAAATAAGCTAATTACATTTAATGTGGAATAATAAGTTGTAATTTTGAGCATATAATAGATCAAGAAATTCCAGAATTTAACTGTGGTAGTTTCTAAAGGACTCTATAAAGATTTTATCCAATGAGGAAAATGAAAAATATACCCAAGTCATAAAAAGATAAAATGTAGTAACAACACAATATTTAAAGAATTCTTATGGAATAGATATTCGATGAAGGAATGAAACTTTCCCTATTACGTGCATAAATAAATTATAAGAATAAAAACTAAACAAGAATTAAGTTACAGGGACAGATATTCCAATGATGAGTTACAGAGACCCATATGCCGAAATTAAGTCACTAACTCAGCTATAACGCGTTATGCATAAAACCCAAATTTACAGAGACATGTTAATGTTATCGAATGTGTAAAAAGGATGAACCCATAGTACATAGATGCAAAATTTAACGCATGGTATTCATAATAATACGATGATACCTCAGCTATCACACTGGCATTAAGAAATAATTTTCATACCTCTTCTTTGCAAAGGAAATTTACCTCTGTTTACGAAAACGTTGAGGCATTTCAGAGACCAATAAAAACATTGCAATCACAATAACGAAAATTAGCAATTACAGAGCATATAACAATGAAAAGAATAAAAATAAAATCGGTAAAAAAAAATGTTCACAGGCATGATAATGCTAATGAGTTCATCATTGAAATGTTTTACTTGAAGATATGATGGCCTCGGCAGGTTACGCAGATGCATCAAGATATAACTTAGAAAGCATGAGAAGCAGTTGCAATAGGGTGAACGTAGAGAAAAATGTTCCCAAAAATCATGGCTACATGGTAAACCAATTGGAGGTTGAAAACCAGAGCCAAGAGCAGAGGAAGCCAAACATAATCCAGGCAGAAATATGACATAATCCAGGCCATCCATGTGGCTTTGTTCTAAGACCACAGTAGCTGAAAAAATTATTGAGGCCATGTGTTTTCCATTAATTTCCATAGTACAAACATCTCAAAAACGTAAATTGTATTTAAAACTCTGATCTATAAGATCTATGGATTTGATTTTCAATCAACAAATCAATATCACAATTAAGAAGGATGTGTATAGTATAGTCATATGTGTTATGATTAATTAATAGACATACTCTATCATAAGAAAAGACTATAGGAGAAATATATTATTAGAGATAATAATGTATACCTGTAAAGTATATCAAAGCATTTCCAAACGAAAGATATAAATCCTAAGTATTGTCAATTATTAAGGATGAAAATTAAAATGTTATAAAACGTATATATGAGGATTTTGGTTATAAATTCAATTCGTATTCATGATGGATGGAATAATAGTGCCAACATATTGGTTCTCTAATGAAATTGGTATTAAGGTATATAATGCCTTATATAAATTATCCAATCCATTGGGATGGATTATATATATATTTGACTTTATAAAAGAGGGTATATGTATTCCATAAGGAATGTGGATGGCATATTCTAGGAAAATTAAAAATTGGCATAGGATACCATATACTGGATAACTTAGAAATGTAAATAAATAGGTCGAGTATACCATAAAAATATTAAATTAGAAGGTAAAGTATAACTTGAGAATGTTATCCTAGATTTAATAAAAACATTATAATGACAGTTATAATGGAACAAAATGATGACGAAATTTCGTCAAGTGTAATCACAAAGAAAAACGAATGATGAATTTAATAGGAAATACTAGTATAGTAAATAGCAGAAAAATACTATACTTGAATTCATCAATTATGAATGAAGGAATAACAATAGAAAATATAGTGACAGAGTTTCGTCGAATAGTGAGGAATTAATTGAAAGTAGTGGACAAAAAATTTAGTGGTTATGCTATAAATAGAAAAAAAATGTGGTAAGTGGAGTTGTTACAGATGGTATCAGAGCTCATGTTGAAAGACAGGGCATATATGTGTCCTCACATAGGAAGTTAAAAATCCAAAAATTTGATGTTGTAAATTTATTTAAATTGAAAAGTTTTTGCACTAATTAATTTATGTATACACTAATTTAGTGCAGAAAGTACAGTTGTCATTATGACCGATGTAGGAGGTATATATGTAGATCTGGGTGGTGAGGGAAATCCACCATATCAAAATGTTCATTTTTTGGATATGTTTTGGGAAATGCAACAAGAATTGGTTCATCTGAAAACCAGTAATGAATGATTGTTTCAAGCCAACAAAGAGCAAGAGAGGTTGATTAAAGAATTAACCTCAAGGTATAGTCACAAAAGTGAAGACCGTGGAAGAAAGAGAAAAGAATTTGAAACCCACTCAGAAGGGTCTGAGGATGGTGAAGTAGTTTGATAGCAGTCCAGAAAGAAAAGAAAATTGTAAGGAGAATTCCAAAAAAATAAACCTCCCACTTATGATGGTGAAAAGGAGGAATATGTAGAAACTTGGCTTGTAAATATGGTAAAATACTTTCAAGTATATGAATATGGAAGTAACTTGAAAGCCAGATTGGTTATTTACCAACTACAAGGTAAGGCTACCTTGTAGTGGGATGAAACCAAAATGATGCATGTGGTAGATGAGAAAAATCTGACTTGGGAAGACTTCCAAACTAAATTTAAATCTAGATATCTGAATGAAAGATACTATGATGACAAAGACAAAGATTTTCATGTGCTGAGATTGGGACAACTCACTATAGATGAGTTTGTTACCAAATTCACTAACCTTCTTCACTATGTACCTTATATTAGAGAAGAGAAGGCCAAGGTACAATGATTTTTAAACTGCCTACCTACTATCTACTAGGAGAGAATAGAATTTGACAATCCCAAGACAATGGATGAAGCAGTGCACAAAGAAAGACTATGCTATCAACAGTTCAAAGGAAAAAATGATCAACTGAAAATTTGGCAAAACAAAGAAAAATGGAAAGGTGACTCTAGTGGGAAAAGAGTAAAACGAACATACTTGAAAAACTTCGGTAAAAATCATCAAAGGAACAAGTTTAGAAAAATTGGAGAAAATCAACCAGCTCAATGACAAACTGGATCTAAATATATGGATGTAAATAGCAAGAAACAAGGGACTGTGAAATTGAAAGAACCATTAAAGTATTGGAGTTGTGGAGAACCTCATCTATTACATGACTGTACTCATCGAACAGTTCAAAATATTCAAGTATTGAGAGAGGAAACTAGTGTAAATGATGTTGATAGAAACATTCCAAGAATCAGTGTTGGACTAGAGAATCGCCAAGTTAAACACCAATCAACCATGATTGAAATTGAATGTATAATTGTTGAATAGCCTGTTTCTGGTTTGATAGATCCATGAGAAAATTTAAGCTATATAAGTCCACAGATAGTGGAAAAGTGAAAATTAAAATTAGAAATTTTTTAGCAAGCATGGTTAGCTCAGTTAACCACTGGAACAAAAAGAAAGTGACCCATAAATTACCAAATATTTCTATAAATTTAAATGGGTATGAAATAGAATTGATTTTAAATAATTTACCTCTAGGTTCTTATGATGTGTTAGTGGGAATGGACTGGTTAGAAAAACAGAAAGAAATAGTTAATTTCTTAGATAAAACAGTTCACTGTGTAGATGGCAAGGGTAAACCAATGATAGTAAAAGGAAAACCCAGACCAATATCAATAAGATATATTTCAGCTTTATAGTTAAAAATTACATCAAGGAAAGGTTATCAAGTGAATGCTGTGCAAGTGGAGGAAGTAGGATAGAAAACTGAAAAAGAAGTTGTAGAAAATTTACCAGTAATTAGAGAATTCAAATATGTGTTTCTAGATGAAATTTCTCATTTATCCCCTAAAAGAGAAATTTAATTTTCAATTGAATTAGTACCTAGAGCTACACCTGTCTCTAGAGCACCCTATAGAATGAGTACTCTTGAGTTGTTAGAATTAAAACTGTAGCTACAAGGGTTGTTGGACCGAGGTTATATCTGGCCAAGTGTATCTCCATGGGGATCACCTATACTGTTTGTTAAAAATAAAGATGGCACATTCAATATGTGTATAGACTATAAACAACTGAATAAACTAACTATAAATAATAGATATCCTCTACTGAGAATAGATGATTTATTTGATCAACTAAGAGGAGCTACTATATTTTCAAAGATTGATTTGAGAATGGGCTATGATCAACTAATAATTAAGCATGAAGACATAAACAAGGCTGCATTTAGAACTAGATACAGGCACTATGAATTTGTAGTTCTACCTTTTGGGTTGACTAATGCACGTGCTACATTCATGTGTCTAATGAACATTGTGTTACATATGTATCTAGACAAAAAAAATTGGTGTTTATTGATGACATTCTGGTATATTCCAAAAATGAAGCAGAGCATAAAGAACATCTCATAATTGTCTTACAAACACTTAGAGAACATAAGTTATATGCCAAACTTAGAAAATGTGAATTTTACAAAGATAAAATTCAGTATTTGGGTCATGTAATTTTAGAAGAAGGATTGGCAGTAGACCCACAGAAGATACAAGCTATCATGGATTGGCCTGTACTACTGATTTTCTAGCCATAAGATCCTTTATGGGTATTGCGGGATACTACAAGAGATTTGTAGAGGGATTTTTAGCTTTAGCTTATCCTATTACATCTCTACAGAAGAAGGGAGTGAAGGTTGAGTGGACAGAAAAATATCAACATAATTTTGAAAAATTAAAACTTAAACTAACAACTACTTCTATTGTGAATATTGTTGATCCAAAAAAAGAATTTGTAGTGTGTACAGATGCTAGTGCAAAAGGATTAGGAGGGGTATTATTACAATAAAACTCATTCATAGCCTAGGAGTCAAGAAAATTAAAGAAACATGAACATAAATACATTTTATATGACTTAGAATTAGCTGATGTAATACATGCTTTGAAGATGTGGATACATTATCTGTTAGGAAAGAAGTTTGTACTGATAACAGATCACATAATTTTGAAATAATTTTTCACACAACTCGATTTAAATGCTAGACAAGCTAGATGGTTGTCTTTCCTTAGTGAGTTTGACATGGAAATCAAACATATTAAAGGAAAGGAAAACAAGATTGCAGATTCTTTGAATAGGAATGCTCATCAAATTTTGAATAGTGTTGGAAGTAGTGTGGATTTTGACATAGAATGATTAATACAAGAAGTGGTGAGTCAATATTGAAACTATGAAAAACTTCAAGAAAAGTTGCAGAATACTGAAATATTGGGATATACTCAAAACCAGAAAGGGTTGATTTATTATAAAAATAGATTGCATTTTCCAAATGTGAGCTCATTAAAATATGAAATTTTAGATGAGTATTATAAATGACCCTATGCAGGACATCCTGGTTATCCAAAATTGATTTCAGCATTGAGAAAGAATATGTTTTGGCCAATTATGAAGAAAGATGTGGCTGATTACTTAGCTAGATGTTTGGAATGTAAACAGGTAAAAGTAGAACATCAGCATCCAGCAAGACTGTTGAATCCTTTGCCTATTCCAAAATGGAAGTGGGAAGTAATTTCCATAGATTTTATTACTGGTTTTCCTAGAACTAAATATCAACATGATTCTATAATGGTGGTTGTAGAAACATTGACTAAAGTTGCACACTTTTTACCAGTACAATGTACTTTTGGTACAACTCAAGTAGCTAATGTATTTATGAAAGAGATTGTAAAATTACATGGTATTCCTAAAATGATTATATCAGACAGAGATGCAAAGTTTACTTCAACTTTTTGGGTAGACCTACAAGATGGGAATATTTTTTGCATCTGGTAGAATTTGCATATAAAAATAGTTATCAAGCCTCAATAAAGATGAGTCCTCTTGAAGCATTGTATGGAAAAAAGTGCCACACACTGCTTAGTTGGAGTCAACCAGAGGATAAGTTAATTCTTGGACCAGATGCATTGCAAGATATGGAAATAACTGTGAAGTGAATTCATAAAAACATTAAGACAAGTCAAGACAGACAAAAGAGATATTCAGACAAAAAGATAATTCATAGAGAATTCAAAGTGGGAGACCATGTTTACTTGAGGATTAAGCTAAAAAGAGTACTTTATATATGGGTAGTTTTGTTAAATTAGCACCACGCTACTGTGGACCATTTGAAGTTTTAGAAAGAGTGGAGTCAGTAGCTTATAAGTTGGATCTACCTAGTCACATTAAGGTTCACAATGTTTTTCATGTTTCTTTATTGAAAAATTATATACATGATTCTACTCATGTAATTTATGGGAATGTGATATAGGTGGAACCAAAAGGGGAATTTATTCCATATCCCCTTCATATACTGGCACAGGAAGAAATAGAGCTCCGGAACAGGACAATAGCTAGGGTGAAAGTGCAATGGAGGCACTTTTCACCTGAAGAAGCTACTTGGGAGTGAGAAGAAGAAATGAAGGAAAAATATCCATCATTGTTTGAAAAGTGAATTAATATTTTGCAACATTGAGGATGGTATTTTTTTTTAGAGGGGGAATATGTAATATCCCTATTTTTACTTCTTTTATTAGACAGTTGAATAATCCTAAAGGTTAAGTGGACCTAAAGGAAAACAATTATTGTGGACATATTTTATTTTTAAAATTTAATAAATGTGGAATTTTAATTATTGTGCAAATGCTAGAGTATAAAAAAGGAGACTGGGATTTCAAGTCCATGAGGATGGATAAGATTCCAGAGACTTTCCCAGATTCTCCAAAAATCCTTGGAGAAAATGAATTAAAATTTTAAATATTAGATTGGAGATAAAAATATAAAAAGATACCCCAGTAAAGTGTAAATTTACTGAGAAGAGGTGAAATAAAACTATAAAGAGGAAAAAGCTAATTTTAAAGTACTTTTGTGGAAAAAAGAAAAGGAAAGCCTAGGAAAAATGGAAAAAAACATCTTGATTAATTGGACGTAGTTATGGAAACATGTTGAAGGGAAAGCAAGTTTAAATAAACCATTTATGGGTAGAAAAGATGTTGTCTACACCTTGTTGGAATTGGTCTCTGCTCGGGGGGAGCTGTGGAGACTAAGATCAAGGTTGGGTGGAAATTAGTCTGGCCAAAAGTGGTATGCACAAGTAATTCAATTTTGTATTAGAAATTTTAGTATTTCATATTGGTATGGAATTATGATGTTTTTATATTAGGTGTAAGGGTGTAAGAGATTTAAATTTATGCATGAATTTATTTCTATATAAAGAATTGTCAAAAAGTCTGATGTATTTAACAGATAACAACTATGGAAAGTATAGTTAATTTGTATGGTTACATAGACAATTAGAAACCTATAAACCAACTCTCAGAATGTCTAAACCCCTGTAATAGGTTTAAATCTGAGGTTGGGTTGTAAATCTTATTACTGTAAATACATAAAACATAGATAAATACATTAGAAAGAAGTGGAAGTTATAGTATTTATTAGTGAGGTAATAATAACATGAAGATTTTAATTTCAAACCAAATTTGTTATTGTAAAACAAATTTGGATAGAAAGACAAATTATTGGATTATCTTAGAAATGTCATAAAAGACCAAACTGAATAAAACGCATACATGAAAGTAAATATAATTTAATTTTTAAGAATGAGTATTCATTATAATATTGCAATAATTTAAGTCATGATATTGTAATTTACATAAATTGCAATTTAATTATGTCATAAATGATAGACATAATTCATGGTCCCAACTAAACATTACAATAAGATTATAAATTTGAATACAGTTCAGCATTATATAGGCTGGATTCTTCAATAGAACAACCTGTATAGAAGAAATCGTAATCTATTATCAATGAATGTGTTACGGAAGTGCTCATGAATTTACAGAGGATCAATTAAAGTGTAAGCATGTACATGGAATCATATGGAGTACCCATACATACAAACATATAAGCAAGTTAAAATGTCTACAGTTGTCTTTAAAAATAAATAAAGACATAAATACTTAAATCACGGAAAACAAAGACTTAATAAGAAATTATTACCTTATTGTTCTTAAATAGATAGTGGTAGTACATCTACATATAAAAATGTGGAAATTCATTAGTAATGGAGTTGATGAAAATAGAAGAAGAAGAGGAAATTACATTGATGAATTAGAAAGAATAATACCTTTCATCTCATTGATAAAGTACATTTGAGGAAATCTACAAATCTGGGAATAGATGAATTTATTCTTGTACAAAGGAGAATTTTATTAATTGAAGGAATTAATAAAATTCTAAAATTAAATCCATATTATCTTAATCTGGCCTATAATTATAATATGAGAATTTAGTACAGAAAATGAATCTATAAAACAAGTATAAGAATACCTCAACGGAAAGGATAAATTCCTGAACAATAGCATGTTAGGAATATTATTAAACACATAATATTCGCATGGGTTAATAAGGGTTTTGAATTAAATTCAAAAGTTGAATTTATATTAAATACATATAACAATGTATTTATATAAGATTTTGGTGAAAAATGTGGGTACGATATTAAGCAATAACAATATCCAAACTTCAAGAAAATGTGAAGTAGAAAGCATTAAATAGAGTCATAGAATACATACTGAAGTATTCTAATTTCTATTATGAAAATAGTAATACTGTAAATTGTGAAAGTATTCTTTGGAAGGAGAAATTTTAAAATGATATGAAATACAACAGATGTCGTATGATAAAAATTGAAAAAAGAGATGGAATAAATAATTAAATAAACTAATTATGTCAATGTGGAATAATAAGACGTAATTACGAGCATATAATAGAGCAAGAAATTCCTAAATTTAACTGTGGTAATTTCTAATGGACTCTATGAAGATTTTATCCAATGAGGAAAACAAAAAATATACCAAATTCATAATAATATAAAATGCAGTAAGGGCACAATATTTAAAGAATTCGTATGGAATAGATATTCGGTGAAGGAATGAAACTTTCCCTATTATGTGCATAAATAAATTATAAGAAGAAAAACCAAACGGGAATTAAGTTACAGAGATAAATATTCCAATGATGAGTTACAAAGACCAAAATGCTGGAATTAAGTCACCGAAGGTATAATGCATTATGCATTAAACCCAAATTTACAGAGACATGTTAATGTTATCAAATGTGTAAAAAAGATGAAACCATAGTATTGAGATGTAGAATTTCAGGCATGGTATTCGTAGGAATATGATGCTACCTCAGCTATCACACTGGAATTAAGAAATAATTTTCATACCTCTTCTTTGCAGAGGAAATTTAACTCCGTTTCTAGAAATTTTGAGGCGTTTCAGAGACAAATAAAAACCCTGCAATCACAAAAATGAAAATGAGCAGTTGTAGAGCATATAACAATGAAAATAATAAAAATAAAATCAGTAAACAAAATGTTCAAAGGCATGATATAGATAACGAGTTCATCATTGAAATGTTTTACCTGAAGAGATGATAGCCTCGGTAGGTTACACAGATGCATCAAGATATAACTTAGAAAGTGTGACAAACAATTGCAATGGGGTGAACGTAGAGAAAAATGTTCCCAAAAACCATGTCTGCATGGTACACCAACCAAAGGTTGAAAACCAGAGCCGAGAGCAGAGGAAGCCAAATGAAAATGAAAATTTCAGATAGGATTAGGTTTTCATAACAATAATCCTGTATAAATACGACATAATCCAGACAATCCATGTGGCTTTGATCTAAGACAACAGTAGCTAGAAAAATCATCGAGGCCATGTGATTTCCATTAATCGCCATAGTACAAACATCTCGAAAACGTAAATTGTATTTAAAACTTTGATTTGTAAAATCTATGGGTTTTATTTCGAATCAGAAAATCTATATCACAATTAAGAATTATGGGTATATTATAGTCATACATAGTACGATTAATTAATAGACATACTATGTCCTAAGAATATACTGTAGGGAAAATAATGTAGGAAAAATATATTATTAGAGCTAATAATGTATACCTATAAATTATATCAAAGTATTGCAAAACGAAGATATAAATCCTAAGTATCGTCACTTATTAAGGATAAAAATTAAAATGTTATAAAGCGTATATATGAGGATTCAAATTATAAATTCAATTCATATTCACGAGGGATGGAATAATAGTGCCAACATACTAGTTCTCTAATGAACTTGGTATTAAGGTATATGATTCCTTATATAAATTATCCAATCCATTGGGATGGATTATATATATATATATATATTTGACTTTAAAAGAGGGTATATGTATTCCATAAGGAATGTGAATGGCATATCATAGGAAAATTAAAAATTGGCATAGGATACCATATACTAGATAAGTTAGAAATGTAAATAAATAGGTCGAGAAGACCATAAAAAGATTAAATTAGAAGGTAAAGTATAACTTGAGAATGTTATCCTAGATTTAATAAAAACATTATAACGACAATTATAATGGAACAAGATGATGATGAAATTTCGTCAAGTGTAATCACAAAGGAAAATGAATGATGAATTCAATAGGTAAGACAAGTATAGTAAATAGAAGAAAAATATTATACCTGAATTCATCAATTATGAATGAATGAATAACAACAGAAAATATAATGATAGAGTTTCGTCGAATAGTGATGAATTAATTAAAAGTCGTGGATGACAAATTTAGTGGTTATGCTATAAAAAGAAGAAAAAAATATTTGTGGTAAGTGGAGTTGTTACACACCTGTTCATGATCATGATCATGCTATTCATTTGATTCGAAGAAGTGTTCCTATAAACATCAAGTCTTACAGATATCGTTATGTCCAAAAGAGCGAAATTAAACATATGATTGCAGAAATATTAGAGGCTGGTATAGTTCAACCTAGTAAAAGTTCTTTCTATGCTCCATTAGTATTGGTGCACAAGAAGGATGGATCATGGCGTGTGTGTCCAGATTATAGGGATCTCAATAAGCTCACTATTAAATATAAATTTCTCATTCCTGTGATTAATGAATTATTGGATGAACTACATGGAGAAATTTATTTTACCAAGTTTGATCTTCATTCAGGATATCATCAAATTATAATGAAGACTGAAGATATTCTAAAAACAACATTTGTAACTCATGAGGGTCATTATGAACTTTTGGCCATGCCTTTTGGCCTTACCAATGCACCTTCTACATTTCAAGGGTTGATGAATTCCAATTTTAAACCCTTTCTTATAAAATTTGTGTTAGTATTTTTTGATGATAAACTAATCTACAATAGATCTTGGAAGGATCATGTTCAACATGTTGACAGGGTGCTCAAACTATTGGAGGAGAAAAAATTATATGTAAAAACCTCCAAATGCTTCTTTGGAGTACAAGAGGTGGAATATTTGGGTCATATTGTATCTCAAGAGTGTGTTAAGGTAGACCCTAACAAAATTAAAATGATTAAGGAATGGAAAATGCCTGCAACCATAAATCAGTTGCGAGGATTTCTCAGGTTAACGAGGTATTATCGCAATTTTTTTAAGAATAATGGGAGAATAGCAGCACCTATAACAACATTATCGAATAAATATGCATTTTCATGGACTCCTGAAGCAGTTAAGGCCCTTGAACATCTTAAATATGCAATGTGCCTAGCACTATTTTTAGCTACGCCAAATTTCACAAAAACCTTTATTGTGGAATGTGATGCCTCGAGAAATGGAATTGGTGTTGTTTTAATGCAATAAGGAAGACCCGTTTCTTTTGAAAGCCGTCCAATCAAAGGAAAGCATTTAGAGAAAGCTATTTATGAGAAGGAAATGTTGGCAATACTACATGCACTAAAAAAATTACGACCTTGCCTAATGGGAAGAAACTTCAAGGTAAAAAATGATCATGATAGTCTTAAATACTTTTTGGAACAAAGACTATCTTCAGAAGAGCGGAAAAAATGGGTGACAAAGATGTTTGGATATGACTTTGAAATCATCTATAGAAAATGGAAGCTAAATGTTGTTGCAGATGCACTCTTAATAAATGATAAGGAGGTGGAAGCATTTCTTTGTGCCATTTGTATTATCCAACCTTATTGGAGAAACAAAGCAAGGGGGAATGGAAGAATGACAAAGAAGTGTGGACATTCATTCAAACTTTGCAGAAACATCCCAGTACATATGATACATTTAGTTGGAAAAATTATTCCTTATGGTAAAAATATCGCTTATATCTTTGTAAGAATTCCCAACTAGAACGAAATATTATTTTGGAATTGCACACCTCTCTCGTAGGAGGACACTTAGGATTTTTAAGAACTTTCCAAGGGTGAAGAAATAATTTTTTTGGAATGGCCTTAAATCTTATATTTAAAATTTTGTGGTAGAAATTTTGTTTTTTCAACAAAATAAAGTTGAGACAATTAAGACATTAGGTCTGCTACAACCTTTACCCATTCCAAGTTAACGTTGGGACGAATTTTCAATGGATTTTATCACAGGTCTACTTAAGTCCGAAGGAAAGAGTGTCATCATGGTGGTAGCTAATATAATTACCAAGTATACACACTTTTGTGCATTATCTTATCCATTTAAAGAAAGTACAGTTGCTACTGCATTTATGGAAACAATTCAAAAGCAACATGGAAACCCAAAGATTATTTTAAGCAACAAAGATCCCATTTTCACTAGAAATTTTTGGATGGGATTATTTTCTTGTTTGTGTACTCAACTAGCCCATAGCTCATCTTATCATCCTCAATCTGATGGGCAAACTAAGATAGTGAAAAAATGTTTTGAAGGATATCTTTGTTGTTTTGTATCTGATAAAAAAACACAATGGGTCATGTGGTTACCTCTGGTTGAATGCTAGTATAAAGCTTCCTTCCATACTGTAGCAAAAATGACCCCATTTATGCAATTTTATTGATATCATCCATCGTACATCACATCATATTTAAGAGAAAATTCTAAGGTTCAAGTAGTGGAAGATCACATCGAGCATCAACGACAATTTCTCCAACTCTTAAAGAATAACCTAAATTTGGCACAAAATCAAATGAAACAACAACAAATCAACATCGCGACGAGAGAATTTTTGATGTAGGAGACTCGGTAATTTTACAACTAAAATCATACAAACAAATGTCCCTCAAGCAAGCTAAGAAGGATAATAAATTATCGCCAAAGTACTATGGTCCTTACAATATGTTGCAAATTATTGGTATTATGGCATACAAATTGGTGCTTCTTGCTTCTTCCTGAGTACACCCAATTTTCCATGTTTCATGCTTAAAGAAGGTTATAGGTGACAAAATTTTAGTTCAAACAATATTACCAGAACTTGATGAGGAAGGAAAAATCATATTATAACCTGAAGCATTCACGAAAAAAGGAACTCGACAGCTATGAAATCGATCAATTTTAGAGTATCTCATCAAGTGGAAGAACTTACCCACTGAAGATTCCACATGGGAAGATGAGAATTTTATATATAAGTATCGAGAGCTACTCAAGCATTGAGGAAAACACTTTGAAGGAGAGGGACATGTTAGGTCCCTATATTACTAGAGTAGTCCCTCATTGTTGTTAGTGTCGCCCCCTTGTTGTTATTGCTGTACCCCTGTAGTCCCCATATTGTTATTATTGTGCCCCATAAAACCCCACTATTTTGATTGTTGTGCCCTTACATTACTATTGTTATGTCGACTAGGATTATATTGCTACCCCATGGACTCCTATATATAGAAAGGAAGTTTTTTCATTTGAATCATCCAAGAATTGTTCATTTATGTAATGTAAAGGAGGTTTCCCCCTCGAAGTGGCTCATTTCTAAGGCGTTGATCTATGTTTTATTCTAATTTTGGAGCTAGTTTCATAACAGCGTACCACCACCCTCATGTGATTGGCTAACACCTATTGATATTCCACCGGGGGAATGTGTACCACCACCACCCTCATGCGACGAGTGGGAAGCTTCATAAAAAAATATGAATTTCTAATCAATTTAAAAATACATACATACATATAAATATATACATATGATTGAGTATATTGCGTGAAACATACCACGATTGCATGAACCATGGCGAGGCTCCATTAATTGATTAGATACTCTTTTCCTCAGAACTCCTAAAAAATGAAATTTATTAAAAATTAATTTCACTCACAAAATTGATAAAAAAATAATTCCATATGTATGCATGTATGTACATGGGGATGAAATTATATACTCAATATAAAATCAATTCCACATGTATACATGAATATGGGGATAAAATTGTATATTAAAATGTAATTTAATAAAATGCACATTTATTATAAATACCATGAACATCCCCCGATCCATGATCCCCCTCTCTCATAGAGGCATGGGATTTTATTGATGTTCGCCTTGAAGAATCACATGCCAAATGATCGTCCTCTATGATATATATATATATATACAGTGGACATTTACAATTATTTTTAAGATTACTATTTAAAAAAAAAATCAAAATAATTCAAAAAATTGATGTACACAAATATTGAACACAAACGCAAATTATGTAAAACACAAAACTTTCAAAGCACAAATTGATGTGTAAAATTGAATTTAAAAAAAAAATTGTTGAAGCCTTGCACATTTTAATTTCATAAAACGTTAATTTCACCAAGTTGTGTTTACATGGTGGGAGCACACTTGGTATATAATTGAAAAAAACACATGGTTAGTAATATCCCTATTTTTACTACTTTAGTAGACAGTTGAACAATCCTAAAGGTTGAGTGGAACTAAAGGAAAAAAATTATTGTGGACATATTTTATTAATAAATTTTGAATTTGAAATATTGTGTAAAGACTAGAGTATAAATGGAGACCAGGATTTCAAGTCCATGAGGATGGATAAGATTCCAAATACTTTCCCAGATTCTCCAAAAACCCTTGGAGAAAATAAATAAAAAAATTAAATATTAGATTGGAGATAAAAATCTAAAAATATACCTCAGAAAAGTGGAAAGTTACTACGAAGAGGTGCAATAAAACTAGAAAGAGGAAAAATCTAGTGTTAAAGTATTTTTGTGGAAAAAACAAAAGAAAAGCCTAGGCAAATAGAAAAACATCATCCTGATTAACTGGACGCAGTTAGGGAAACATGATGAAGGGAAAGAAAGATTAAATAAGCCATTCCTGGGTAGACAAGAGGTTGTCTACACTTTGGAGAAATTGGTCTCTACTCGGGGGCAGCTATGGAGAGAAAGCTCAAGGTTGGCTGGCAAACAGTCTTACCAAATTTGGTATGCACAAGTAATTTAACTATGTTTGACAATTTTTTTGTGGTGACAATAGTTAGATAAATGATGGTTTATGTAGAGAGATATGTTGGAAATTGCCTTTTCTGTATTATGAAATTTTATAAAGGAATTCTATAAATTTTAAGTCACCGAGTCTGATGTATTTAACAGAATATACTACAATATATATAGTATAGTTCTGTATAGTTACATAGACAACTGAAGTTAGTAAACCAACAAACAAAATTTCTAAACCCAAGTAGGAGGGTTTAAATGTGATGTTAGGTTGAAAGAGTCTAATTATTAAATGCAGCAATACATCAATAAATGTGAAAATGATGTAGGAGCCATAATGGATATAATTATGCTTTAAGTATAGTAAGAGGTAATTGTCAATCTAGAAGAAAACATGATTGCACAAATTAAGATAACTTTGTTGTACATTAACATAAAAGTTGCATATAAATATTCATTATTATACTGGAATAAGACATTAGATATCAAGTTCATGTTAAGGTACTAGAGAATAGTAAAATAGTAATATTAAAAATAAGTAGATCAATACCTATTCCAACTACTTATAACAATGAATGATTATAATCATAAATAGAATTGAGCAGAAAATGTTATTAACAAGGATAGAATAAATCGTTACAAACTATCAAGAGATCTTTGAAAAAATTCCATTGTTCTGTTTAATAAATTACATAAATTATATATGAAATCATATCCTTGAATTCAGTGGGGTGAATTTTGTACATGATATGTACTGTAACATCGATGGTTCTACAAAAAAAAAAATCTATTTCTAGAACTCATATTATTCACACCCCATCGACTTACTATGGTTCGTCGCATTCAGACGAATATAATATACCAACCTTTTTAGTTGCTATACTTTTAATCAAATTAGTTGTCCATTATAATTCCTTGATTATGATTTTATATAATCATGCCTCTTTCATGACGTGAACATATGCTCTTTGGGACTAAAATTCCAATTTGGTTATTCCAATGAGACTCTATGTCTATGAAACAATCCCATTTTATCTTAAATGGAACTTATAGGTTAATAGTTAAATCCCACCCTTAACTATTACTAACCAATTTGTTTTCCATGTTATATATTATCTACTTATCAATATTCTAATCCTATTCCCCCCCAACCATATAGACATTGATTTAGCCTTAATTAAACATAGGAACCATCTCTCCTTTTTGAAATATATATATATATATATATATATATATATATATATATATATATATATATATATATTGTCACAACCAAATTTACCCTTTTTAGTGGCATTGTTATATTGAATATTCATTACCCCCTATAATTTACTCCTTTACCTTAACCTTATGAGGGTTCTATCTTAACTTAGGTGGAGATTTCATTCGACTCTTCGACCAATAGTACAATTACCTATGAGCATTACCATCGAAATTATAATTCACTTGAGTCTCATATGAAACTTTATTTAATCGATTCACACACTTTTCAAAGTTGAATTGAATGTTGACTTTATATGTCTCATATTGAATGTCTACCATATATATATACCAAAACATTACATGAGATTCACATATGGTAACTCGTTATATATACCAACCACGTCATCAGAATTAAACACCTTAGTTGATCTACCACAATTGGGTAATTACTATGGTTTAATGCGATTGATTCTCTGTATGGATGTACACCAAACCTCTGTATGTAATTTTCCTTGGGATATATTTACATTAAATTAACTTTACATCGTTCACATGGCTCATCCTTGGTTTGATTGAACCCTTCAATCCGCGGGAATTTCTCCAACTCTAGATTTCATACACCTGGACGATGAGGATTTGTTCGTGGTTAGGGTTAGAGTTTCCAATAATGGTTTCATTTTTTTTTTGGCACTATTTTTCACTTCGCATCTCTGTTGAGAAACCTCCCTTCTATCTCATCTATGAATTTCAACTTCCGGTTAAGCATTTTTATTCTCGGCTCCCCAAAATCTCTTGTTTTCTTTGGAGATGAGAACTCCTTCTGGCAAGCCAAGGTGCAGATTTTGTTTTCAACGCAAAGAATGGCCTTATAGCTCTGTCAAGGTAAGACGTGTTTCTTTCTTTGAGTTTTTTTGAATTCATTGTATTGTTTATAAACGGCACTTGGGTTTTCCGAGCCAAGAAATTGTATTTTCTCCTTATAGAGAAATCTCGATTTCCATTACATAACGCTCTCAGTTTTGTATGATGCTCGTTTATCAATAATCATATCAATACTATAATTACAATGAGTTGTAACTAATTATTGTCATTTCGACTTTTTGTTTCATAGGTATTTCATTTTCCTAGTTACACGTCAATTTAATGTACAGAAAAAATTAATACCTTTAATTCTTTTTTTCTTTTTACACTAATGTTTCCATTCCTACTATGTTCCATGCCACTCGTGAATCCCCTAAAGTTTTTAAGGTAAGAATTTCTTAGAAATAATTTAAATTCAATTTTCTTATGCTGTACCTCACATCCTTCCCTATAATAGCTAAGTTTCCTCTTGTTATTGTAGGTTGGATTCTCTATCTCTGTACATGAGGTAATTCTTTATCCCTTTGGTGTTAAACTCTATTACTTACTTTTATGTTTATATTCATGCACCAGATTTAATTCATTGTTTTCTATCTTGTACAGGTATTCTCTACAACTTACTTGGTTTGAATACTTCTAATAGCAGTTTCTTATTCAATCATAACTAGGGACTTTTCCTTTCCAGGTTGTTCTAGTAACCCATTTGGGGATTTTTAATATGATATCTATGCATAATTTCCAGAGATATTCTATTGTTTATTATATATGGGACATAGTTTCCCAATTTGTATAATTTTAGGTAGACCAAAGTAGAATTGGACTTTGCAACTATATGAATTTATATCCTTGAATTTACATCATTCTGTAATATATTTACCAGACTCCTTTCTCATTTCCTGAGGTTATGTTTTTAATTCTGATGTAATACTTTTCTTAAAATTTATGTTTCAGTTCTAGTAATAATTTTTGAGTTCCTCCTTGCAATTTATTACTGTCATTGTCTATTATGTCTCAGTTCTAGTATTACATTATTCAGTTCTACCACAACATAAAATTTACTTGAATGTTCTAATTTCACATTGACTGTCATACATATTGGTTTTCATTCTATATTATTTTATTCATTGAATTTCCTGATTTATAAAATAATGCTAAAATAGTTATACGATTCAGAATAAACTCTGAGAGTTCACCTAACCTTAGATTTAAACCTTCATCAAGGTTTAGAAATTCTGAGAGTTGTTACTCTTCAAAATATTGTCTGTAAAACCATACAGAGAAAGGCTACATTTATTATAGACTACTCTGTTAAATGTACAGACCTACCAGTTCATTGACACTTAGTATTTTTAACATTTTTTCCATATACAGTACAGACTCCTAAAAATATTTAATCAAGTCCTTTCCTACTAATTAACTTCACAATAATAGTAATAACATTATAGGTTAAAATGAATTAATACCAATTTAGGTAGACTAGTTTCCACCCAACCTATGACCTCTTTCTCCCCAGCTCCCCCTGAGAAGAGATCAAATATTCCAGCAGTAGACAACCTCTTTTCTACCCAAAATCTTCTTATTTAAGCCTGCTTTCCCATCAAATTTTTTCCTTAACTGTGTTTAGTTAATCAGGATGTGTTTTTTCTTTTTGCCTAGGCCTTCCATTTGTTTCTTCCATAAAAGTACTTTAAAACTAGCTTTTCCTCTTTCTAGTTTTATTCCACCTCTTCCCAGTAACTTTCCTCTTTACTGGGGTAGCTTTTTAGATTTTATATCCAATATAAATTTCAATACTTAATTTATTTTCTCCAAGGATTTTTTTGAGGACTGGGAAAGTCTTATGAACCTTATCCATCCTCATGGATTTGGATTCCTAAACTCTAATCATAATCTAGCCTTTGCACAATTAATTCCATTTTCATTTTATTAATTTAAATTAATAAAATATATCCACAATAAGTGTTTTCCCTTGGGTGCACCTAACCCTTAGAGCCTTTGACTGCCTCAATTGAAAGCAGAAAATTAGGGATATTACATACTCCCCCTCTAAAACATAACACTATCCTTGGTGTTACGAATTATTATGTTGATTTCTCAACTTTGGATGAATATTCCTCCTTCATCTCATCTTCTTGCTCCCAGCATTTTCTTCAGAGTACAAGTGCATTCACCATACCTTTACTCCTCTTACTGCTATACTCTAGAGTTTAATTTATTCCTGCTTCAGTATAAGAAGTATATCTAGAATAATTTTTCATTCCTGCTTCCACCTGTCCATAGTTCATACCAATTCATATGAGTAGTATCACCTATGTATATTTATAAGAATTAATCATGATAATACTATGAACCTTAATAGTTCACAATAGAGTCACTTGGTAGCAAAAATTCTTATGGTTCGTAGTAGTATAGTGCTAATTTAGCACCTACTACCATCGTTCAGTGTACTTCTTGCGAGGCTTACTCTTAAAGTACACATGGCTATTTTTTTTTTTGAATTTCTTTGTGAGTTCTTTTCCCCTCTGTACCTATTCTCACAGTGACTCCCTTTAATCAAAGTTTGGTAATTCTCGCTACACTTAGCTTCACAAAACAAAAACCTCATAATTAGAATCTTATTAATTTCTATTAAAACCAACTTTATCATATGCAGTAGTCCCACTTACGGTTCTGTCCTTTTGTCCAGTTCATACAACATGTATTTAATATTTGATTGATTCTCTCAATCTTTTCAGTTGTTGATAAATAGTATTCAAGTTCAACTTGATACTCCTTTTTTTTTCTGTAACACAATTTTCAAAGTCCACTTGAAATTTACCTTGTTAATTTTGTCAGTTAACATAAATCTTGGAACTTCATATTATTTCACAATTTCTCTCTTGGATACATTGACTACTCTTATTAGTGTCTGGTTCTAAGCCAACCAGTTTCTAAATTTTATCAAAACAAATTCCTACTTCCATTTTGGAATAGGGATAGTATCCAAAGTTTTTGTCGGATACTTATGTTTCATTATTACTTCATAACATTTTCCGACTAGAAAATCTACTACTATTTTTCCATACTAGGCCAAAACATGTTCTGGTTTAAATCTTGAATGTAAGTTTAATCACAAGTATGTCCTGTTTAAGGACATTTATGATATTTTTCTAAAAAAAAAAAATTTAGTGAGATCGCATTGTTAATGTACAATTTGTGTTTTGTAATTGTTAGTCCCTCCTGATTTGGAATATATACCAGTATCTCAGTATTTTGTAGTTTTTCTTGGAGTTTTTCCTATTTAATTCTAAACTCATTTTTTCTTGTATCACTCCTTCAAAGTGAGAGTTTTCATTACTCCAATATTCTTCAAAATTTGAAGAACATTCCCCTTTAAAACATCTAAAATATTATTTTCTTTTCCTTTTTCATGTTTGATTTTTATTTCAAAATCATTAAGGAAAGACAAATACCTAGTTTGCTTAGCATTTTTCATGTTGTTGAAAACTTTGTACTTCAGACTTATGTGTTCTGGGATCAAAACCCCTTCTTACCTCACAGATAATGTCTCCACTTCCTAAAGCATATATTTCAACAAAAAACTACAAGGCATACTCAGTGTATTTCTATTCATTTGTCTGAATTTTTCTTGACTCATATGATATGACTGAGTAATAATACTACTTTTAATCCTTCTTCCCAAGCCTCTGTGCCCTTACAATTTCTTGGATTGGGTCAGAATCTTGAAAACAGGAGTAGTTTTTAGTTTAAGTTTTTAACTATTCAAGCTATATTGACATTTTTTTCAGTCCATTCATTTTTCTCTCCTTGTTTCTGTAGAGAGAAAATAGTATAGGCTAATACTAAGAATATTTCTACTAATATCCTCTAGTAGTTCTTAATACCCATGGTTGATATTATGGCTTAAACATCAGTAATTACTGATCAATTCGTGCTAATGTGTGTTTTTTTCTTAGTACACTACTCATCCTCTTTTTGAATTTATGTGACCCCAACACTGAATTTTATCTTTAAAAAATTCATTTTTGCTAAGTCTATCATGCAATTTATGTTCTCTAAATTTTTGCAGAATTGTAGAACAATTCTGAGTTTTTTTTTGTGTTTTGTTTCATTTGACACATAAAGGAGAAAGACGTTAATCAACCCAAAAAGTAGAGTTACCTTTTCATAGATTCCATATCTTGTTCTAATTACATCGTTACTTATGTCCTCTTTCTTCCTTCTCAGTTGATGACAACTTGTCCTTGAACAAATGTTATGAAAAGGCATGAGTTTTTGTTGAGAAACCAGCTCCAAAAAGAGAAGAAAAGAGATATCAACGCCTTATAAATAAGCCACTTCGAGGGGGCAACCTCCAATACATTACATGAATGAACAATTATTGGATGATACAAATGACAAAACCTACTTTCTATATATAGGAGTCCATGGGGCCACAATTTAATCCTAGCCTACCTAACAATAATAATTTAAGGGCACAATAATAACAATATGGGGGTTGCAGGGGTACAACAATAACAATAAGTGGGTTACACTAACAAATATACGGGACTATACTAGTAATATAAGGACCTAACATGCTCCTCTCATTCAAAAAGGTGTTGTCCTCAATGCATGAGTAGCTCCGGGTGCTTTTGTATAAAATTCTCATCCTCCCATGTAGAATCTTCCGTTGGTAAGTTCTTCCATTTGATGAGATACTCTGAAATTGATCAATTTCGTAGTTGTCAAGTTCTTGTTTCCGTGACTGCTTTAGGTTCCAATATGGTTTTTCCTTCCTCATCAAGTTATGGAAATATTGTTTGAACTCGAATTTTTTCCCCTATAACCTTTTTTAAGCATGAAACAGGGAAAACTGGATGCACTCGCGAAGAAGCAAGAAGCTCCAATTTGTATGCCATAGTACCAATCTTTTGCAAAACCTTGTAAGGACCATAGTATTTTGGTGATAATTATTATCCATATTAGCTTTCTTGAGGGAAATTTGTTTGTATGGTTGTAGCCGTAAAAATACCCAATCTCCCACATCAAAACTTCTCTCACTACGATGTTAATTTTCCTATTGTTTCATTCGATTTTGTGCCAACTTTAGGTTATCCTTTAAGAGTTGGATAGCTTCTTGTTGATGCTCGATGTGATCCTCCATTTCTCGAACCCTAGAATTTTCCCTTAAATAATATGTGATATATGGTGAATGATTTCCATAATGTGCTATAAATGGGGTCATTTTCGCTGCAGTATGGAAGGAAGTGTTATACCACCACTTAGCCAGAGGTAACCACTTGACCCATTGTGCTTGCTTATTAGATGCAAAACAACGAAGATATCCTTCCAAACATTTATTCAATATCTATGTTTTACCATCGGATTTAGGATGATACGATGAGTTATGAGCTAGTTGAGTTCCCAAACAAGAAAAAATTTTGTCCAAAAATTTCCTGTAAAAATGGGATCTCTTTCACTTACAATAATCTTCGGGTTTCCATGTAGCTTTTGAATTGTTTCCATAAATGCAGTAGAAAATGTACTTGCTTTAAATGGATGAGATAATGCACAAAAGTGTGCATACTTGGTAAGTATATAAACTACCACCATGATGACACTCCTTCCTTCGGACTTAGGTAAACCTGTGATAAAATCCATTGAAATATCCTCCCAACGTTGACCTGGAATGGATAAAGGTTGTAGAAGACCTGGGGTCTTAATTGTCTCCACTTTATTTTGCTGGAAAACCAAACATTCCGCAACAAAATTTTGAATATCAGATTTAAGGCCATCCCAAAAAAAATCTTTCTTCACCCTGTGGTAAGTTTTTAAAAATCTCGAGTGTCCTCCTAAAGGAGAACTGCGCAATTTCAAAATAATATTTTTCTTTAGTTGGGAATTATTGCAAATATATAAGCAATGTTTGTACCATAAGGAATCATTTTTCCAATTAAATGTATTATATGTACTAGGATCTTGCAGCAAATTTTCAATGAGAGTCCACACTTCTTCATCCTTCTTCCATTCACCACTTGCTTCGGTTTTCCAATCTGGTTGGATAATTGAAATGGCACAAACCAATTTTCCACCTCTTCATCATTTCTTGAGAATGCATCTGCAACAACATTTAGCTTCCCTTTTTTGTAGATGATTTCAAAGTCATAACCCAACAACTTTGTGACCTATTTTTACTGCTCTTCTGAAGATATTCTTTGTTCCAAAAAGTATTTAAGAATATCATGATCAGTTTTTACCTTGAAGTGTCTTCCCATTAGGTAAGGTCTCCATTTCTTTAGTGCATGTAGTATTGCCAACATTTCCTTCTCATAAATATCCTTTTGTAAATATTTTCCTTTGATTGAACGACTTTCAAAAGCAATGGGTCTTCCTTCTTGCATTAAAACAACACCAATCCCATTTCTCGAGGCATCACATTCCACAACAAAGGTTTTTGTGAAGTCTTGCGTAGCTAAGACTGGTGTTAGGCACATTGACTCTTTAAGATGTTCAAAGGCCTTAGTTGCTTCAAGATTCCATGAAAATTCATCTTTCTTCAATAATGTTGTTAGAGGTTTTGATATTCTCCCATAATTCTTAACAAACTTGCGATAATACCCTGCTAACCCAAGAAAACCACACATTTGCTTTATGGTTGTGGGGACTTTCCATTCCTTAATGGCTTTAATTTTGTTAGGGTCTACCTTAACACCCTCGTGAGATATAATATGGCCCACATATTCCACCTCCTATACTCCAAAGAAACATTTGGATGTTTTTGCATATAATTTTTTCTCCTCCAATAGTTTGAGAACCCTATCAACATGTAGAACATGATTCTTTCAAGACCTGTTGTAGATTGGTATATCATCAAAAAATATTGGCACAAATTTTCTAAGGAATGGTTTGAAAATGGAGTTCATCAACCCTTGAAATGTAGAAGGTGCATTGGTAAGGCCAAAAGGCATGACCAAAAATTCATAATGACCCTCATGAGTTCGAAATGCTATTTTCGGAATATCTTCATTCTTCATTCTAATTTGATGATATCCTGAACGAAGATCCAACTTGGTAAAATAAATTTCTCCGTGTAATTCATCGAATGGGAAATTTATATTTAATAGTGAGCTTATTGAGCTCCCTATAATCCGGACACATGCGCCATGATCCATCTTTCTTGTGCACCAATCCTACTGGAGCAGAGAAAGAACTTTGACTAGGTTGAATTATACCCACCTCTAACATCTGCAATCATATGTTCAATTTCTCTCTTTTGGACATAAGGATATCTGTAAGACCTGACGTTTGGAGGAACACTTCCTGGAATCAAATGAATAGCATGATCATGATCACGAATAGGTGGGAGTCCTTTGGGAGTATCAAACACCTTGGAATGATTGTCCAAGGATTTTTGGAGATCTCGAGAAATAGATAATTTTCATGTTGGAACTTCTAGTGAGCATAATTGTGCAATTACGCCCCGTTGTTCTTTCTTCAGAAGATTTGTCATGACATTAGAGCTTATTATTTTTCCTGGCTTCCCTACGATATCGCGTAATTCGATTTCCTTTCCTTTCAAAAAAAAATTCAAGAAAAGTTCTTGAAAATTAAAAGCTACCGTCCCTAAAGATTGTAACCATTGTACTCCTAGTACAACATCAGCACCTCCCATTGAGATGGAAAGCATTGGACTATTCAATACATATTCCCCCATGGCTAGCTTGATATTATGGCATTTTCCAAAGAAATTTATAGTTCCTCCATTTTCAACCATCACTTGACATTCTGGTGCTGGGTATAGGAAACAATTAAATTCCTTGGCTACCTTACAATGAATAAAATTATGGGTACTAACTGAATCAATTAACACTATTACCTTTGTCTTCTTGATATGTCCTTCTATCTTGAGATTTTGAGGAGTGGTAATTCTTGCTAATGCATTACATCATATGGTCAGACTCATTTCTTCTTCTTCTAGGGTTTCTTCCTGGTGTATATCCTCTACTTTTGATTTTTCTTCTTCATTTTATTCTTCCTCTTCATAATCTATGTAAAATAATTTCTTCTTACTTCACTTATGACCTTTAGTGTATTTGCTATCACAACTATAGCAAAGCCCTTTTGCTCTTTTTTCTTCCAATTTTCATGGTGTCAACCTTGTAGGTTGTGGAAGTCTAGGAGTAGCAACACTTCCATATTTATAGATGTGAGTGGTAGGCTTCCTTGTCACCATAATTTTGCATTCAATTTTTCTTGCCAACCTGAATGCCTTCTCCAATGAATCAGGTTCCCAAATGCAAACTTGATGTTGGATGTTATCCTTTAAAGTCCCTATGAAGACATCAATCTTTTGTTTATCTAGAATGTCAGTTACCCTTATATTCAATTTTTGGAAGTCCTCAATGTGCTCCGCCATTGAACCCTTTTGTTTGAGATTTATCAATTGACTAAAGAAGGTGTTGCTCTTTGTATACTCATAATGTGCTATTATTTCCTCTGTAAAAATTGACCAACTGACAATTTTTTTACGGGCGAAAAGCCATCGATACCATACAAATGTATTTTGTTCTAAATGTAAAGTTGCAATGCGTACCTTTTGTGTGTTTTGCACACTATTGAGATCAAAATATTGCTCCATCTGTAGTATCCATGTTACGGGATCCTTGCCATCAAACTTCCTCATATCCATATTTATAATATGGTGGTTCTTCAATCCAACATTAGATTTTATGAAATCACGATTAACATGTATTTTATTCTCATCATGAGTTTCCTCTACTATCTTTTCGCAATTAGGAAACATTTCTTGTATCAACTTTTCCAAATAATTCTTCATGTTTTTGATGTTGTCTTTCATTTTTTCATCAATCTTAGATTCCATGTCATCCATCTTAGCTTCCATGCCATCCATCTTAGCTTCCATGCCCACTTCCATGCCATCAATCTTAGCTTCAAAACCATTCATCTTAGCTTCCATGCCTTTCTTCAAACCATACATCTTAGTTTCCACGCCTTTCTTCAAAACTTCCATTTCATTTTTTGTTGCTCTTTGAGATAGAGAAATTTGGTGCACTTTCTCTTGTAATTTTGATATCTCATGTTGTGTTTCTTCGTCTTCATGAGTCATAGTAGAGCCTTCTGAAGGCTTAATTGGTGTTGAATTCTTTTTAGAGGGAATTTTAGAACCCAATACTAATATCTATTCTTCAATATGCCCTTGGAATAAATTCAAACTAATTTTTTTCAAACGAGACTTACGTAATTAGAAACACATACACACCTTTTTCTTGCTTTTGAGGAGCTCAATATTGAAACTGAATTATCTCTGTGATTTCGGATCTTCAATATCTGAAATTTGGCCTTACAGGAGCCCTATGAATCCTCTTTCTAATGCCACAGGTTTGACCTGATTTGGATTCTTCAAGACAAGGTTATGTCCAATGTCCCACAATAACCTAATTATGGACTGATTCAGTAGAGAAAACTTGTACGACTTTCTGCGTGTCACTGTTTGCTCCTTTGGCTCCGAAATTGATAGAAAAGAAACTACATTTTGTGTACTTCCAACCACTTTTTACATAGTTCCAATCCGATGCTTAGAGAGAGAGTTATGAAGATTTTACCATGATCACCTCTTTGAGATGAAATTTGGGAGCCTAAAAAAGACCTAACTTTTATATATCATATCTATGCAAATATCGCGAACCAAGCTCTGAAAGTTTATGATGAGGTTCCTCAGGATTTCGGCTTCGCGCTCTAAAATTTTCAGCTTCTGAACCTTTGTAGAAAAAACTTTATAGCGAAAATACGACGATGACCTGTTCGGTGCAGCGAAACCCTAGAATCTAAAGCTCTGATACCAAATGTTGAGAAACAAGCTCCAAAAAGAGAAGAAAAGAGATATCAACGCCTTATAAATAAGCCACTTTGAGGGGGAAACCTCCAATACATTACATGAATGAAAAATTCTTGGATGATACAAATGAAAAAACATCCTTTCTATATATAGAATTATGGGGCCTGATTTTCACTCAAAGGGCCACAATATAATCCTAGCCGACCTAACAATAATAATTTAAGGGCACAATAATAACAATATGGGGTTTACAGGGGTACAAAAATAACAATAAGGGGGTTACACTAACAACAATAAGGGACTATACTAGTAATATAAGGACCTAACAGTTTCTCTCATTTGATCAATTTATGAACAACATCGTGTTCTTCCTGGAAGCTTCCTTGGCTTGATATATTCGTTGTCCTACAACTCTTGTAGTTGAATTTTTTTTTTTTTTTCAACTATAAACTATTAATTCTTTTTGGTATTCTATATGCATGTGTAACTCCAGTTATGAGGTAGTTGAGATATTCTTTTTGGAACCACCTCCTTAATTTCACTGAATACTGTTGATTTTTCTACAGTTTATTTTTCTATTTGTTGTCCCAATTTCTGTACATGTACATAATCTACTTGACAACCTTTCCTTGTTATCCTTTTTTTAAATATTGCTTTGAATTAGGTCTAATGGACATTATTCTGGGTTTTATGTTCACTGCCAATGGTTTTCCCTTACAATCTATATAGGGAGTTGTTTTATCTAACCCATTCATTCCTATTAATACCTCATGGGAATATAAAGGTAAAACCTTTAATTTTAACTCAGTTGTGCAATCCTGGGTAAGTTATGAGTCACTTTTCTCTTATTAGTAAGTTGAAAAATTCCCACTTGTGGAAATTTTCCTTTCTGATATTAATTTACACCTAAATTCATCAACATAAACAGGTCGTTTAGCAATTATACCTATGATTTTTTTTTCTTTATACTTCTAGTGATAGAATGTTTGAATGTTCAGTCTGTTTCGTATTCCATTACATATTTATGTAGTTGCAAGATTTTTGGCATGTCTTCTTTTCCATGGTTACTATTTTATCCATGGTTGTCTACATTTTTGTTGACAAATTTTCAATTATTTGCAACTCTCTTGGTCAAATTCTGTTTCTGGAAGTATTAGACCAATGATAATGGGTTCAGGATTCCTACCTTCCATTTTATTATCATTATTCATATTCTTCAAGTATATACTTGAAATTTGAGGGAGAGACTTCTCAATTAGTGGTCCTCCCACTCCACACTTTTATCACTCTTGTTTCTACTTAACACAGTTAACTTTATCCTACAATTGGTAGGTTTTAGATTATGATAAAATGTTTTTTCTAATTTCAAGGGCCATAATTCCTCATCCTTCTCCTTATAGTAAGCAAGTAGTTTAAAAGGAACTATACCTTTACCCTCTCTTCCCTTATAAAGGTGCATTGTGAAGCAGGTTGCTAAATTTGGTAACAAACTCATCAATGGTAAGTTGTCCCAACCTAAGATCATGAAACTCTTTGGCTTTATCATCCTAGTATCGTTCATTCAAATATATTTTTAAATTTAATTTGGAAACCTTCCCAAGTGACAGTTTTCTCATCAATCACATGCAGCATTTTGGTTTCCTCCCACCACAAGGTATCCTTTCCTTGTAATTGGTAAATATCCAACCTGGCTTTCAAGTTACTTCCATTCTCATAAACTTGGAAGTACTTTAATATGTTTAGAATCCAAGCTTTTGCATCTTCCTCCATCTCTCCATCGTAGTAGGGAGGCTTGATTTTTTAGAATTCTCCTTGCAATTCTTGGTTCTGTCAAGACTGATGTCCAAAGGCTTCATCCTCCTCGGACTCTTCAGAGTGATTTTCAGTTCCTCTTATATTTTTCTCAGAACCTTCACATTCGTGACTGTCCCTAGTGGTCAATACTCTGATTAACATTTCTTTCTCTTCACTGAGTAGTGATAATATTTCATTGTGTTTTTTCAGTTGCATCATTTCCCATCGCATTTGATGCATCATGGCCAGTAATGGAGCATTAGGATCTGATGGATTTTCTGCACCACCTAGATCCACATACAACTCATCCCCTTCAATCATGGTTTTCAGTTGTGTGGTTCTGCACTAAGTCACTATACACAAAGGTAAACATTAGTGAAAAATTATTTAAACAAAACAAATTACAACAATTTTTTTTTTTTTTTAAATTTTCTGGTGCGAGTACACATTCAAGCCCAGTGTTTTAACTTAGGCTCTGATACCATTTGTAACATCTCTGGTTCCACAAGAAAAAATAAATAAATTAAAATTAAAATTAAAAAAAATGATAGAACTCATACTATTCACACCCCATAGACTTACTATGGTTCGTCACATTCAGAAAAATATAATCTACCAAAATTTTTAGTTGCTATACTTTTAATCAAATTAGTTGTCCATTCCCCGGATGCGAGTGTTCAGAGTGCATGAAAGGTGGCAGAGGATTTGGGTTGGCGCGTGGGATTCTACCACCGCCACCCTTCCTCTCATCCTCGAGACCATTAATTTCATTAACATCAAGCTTCCCAAGGCATTTACGCAGCACAGTTTCCCATGATTGCGTCTGCTCCATAGGGATATGGCTTCTTCCAGAAGTTTGAAGCTGGCATTGTTGCCTCTCTGCTCTTGCAGCTCCTCGACGGTCTCAGAGCCTAGCTCTAGGACCATTACTGGACGCAGATGCTCAATTTCTTGTTACTTAGACCTCATTCCGGGTCCGCACGTCTCGCAAAGCTCCCATTTCTCTCAGCGTATCAGTTTTCACTATGTCTCTCTCCCAGAGTCATTTGTCACTTCTTAGCCCTCTGTGCTCAGCTGTGGTTCGCCAGTCCAGTCCCCGCCTTCCAATTCCTGCTCTGTCTCACTCAGTATTTCTCGCTTGATTCCTATGCCTCGGTTGCGCCAAAGGATAAGGTGCCAACGCGGATCGAGCCATGGAGGTCCTCCCCGCCACCCTCCCTCTACCTCTCCAAGCTCTTCTTCTCCTCCCTCCGACTCCCCGCGGGGTCGTTACCCTGAGAATAGAAGTGGACGTAGCTCTCAAGATGGTCGTGGGATTTCTCAGCCTACAAGAGGCATCTCCAGTCTCATCCTGGGTCAGCAGCATAAGGCTCAATTCTGTTTCTCGTGTTTACTCAATATGCCAACTATTACAACCACCATAACTATAGATTTTAAAGAGGAGCCTCCTGAATTGACTACCGAGCTCATGGGTTCTCATCTGGCGCATTTTGCGGTTGATAGGCCCTGCTCTACCTCCAAAGGAGGTCAGAAACTGAAAGAGGTTGAGTGGAGCTCTTCGCAGGACCTCAAAATTGCTTCTAGTTTGGGCGACATCAAGCGAGGCTATTTTACTGCTCCTGTTGACAGCTCGGGCGAGGACGACACCAAGCAAGGCGGTTCTAGTGCTAAAGCTGATTTGCAGGTCAAGGATGACCCTTACGCCTTCGCTTATCGTGTGGTCAAGTCTCCCCCCTCCTCTCAAGGTACTTAATGGCAAATCTCCATATTAGCTTGTTTTTGGATGATCGTCAAACTAGGTTCAGCTCTGGTTTTTGCTTGCTGTCTCAGTTTAGTTTTCTTCAAATCTACAGCATGTCTAAATGTTGGTTTCCCCTTCGCGGGCGGCAAGGTTTTTTGTCTGGGAACAATTGTGTTTGTATAATCTGTTCTAGTCACTGTGGGTTGATAAACTACTGGAGTTTCATGGCTGGTTTCCCCTATGAGGGCAGCACTCTTTTGCTAAATTTCCTGACTGAGCTTCATGGTTGTCTATGTGTTTTGGTACTGTGGGCTGATAAACTGTTAGAGCTTCATGGTTGTACTAGAATGCCCATTTCTCGGGCTAGAACTTCTGAGGCCTGGGCCTCCATGTAATTTTTTTTATACTAATAGATTAAGCTTATTTAGAAGAAAAATAAGAAAAAAAAAATAGTTGTCCATTATAATTCCTTGATTATGATTTTATATAATCATGCCTTTTTCATGATGTGAACATATGCTCTTTGGGACTAAAATTCCAATTTAGTAATTCCAATGAGACTCGATGTCTATGAAACAATCCCATTTTATCTTACATGGAACTTATAGGTTAATAGTTAAATCCCAACCTTAACTATTACTAACCAATTCGTTTTCCATGTTATATATTATTTACTTATAAATATTCTAATCCTATTTCCCCCCAACCATATATACATTGATTTAGCCTTAATTAAACATAGGAACCATCTCTCCTTTTTGAATTATATATATAGTTTTTCATAACCAAATTTACCCTTTTTAGTGGCATTGTTATAATGAATATTCATAACCCCCTATACTTTACTCCTTTACCTTAACCTTACGAGGGTTCTATCTTAACTTAGGTGGAGATTTCATACGACTCTTCGATCCATAGAAGAGTTACCTATGAGCATTACCATCGAAATTATAATTCACTTGAATCTCATATGAAACTTTATTTAATTGATTCACTCATTTTTCAAAGTTGAATTGAATGTTGACTTTATATGTGTCATATTGAATGTCTACCATATATATACCAAAACATTACATGAGATTCACATATGGTAATTCGTTATATATACTAACCACGTCATCAGAATTAAACACATTACTTGATCTACCATGATTGGGTAATTACTATGGTTTAATGCGACTGCTTCTTCATATCGATCTACACCAAACCTTTGTATGTAATTTTCCTCGGGATCTATTTACGTTAAATTGACTATACATTGTTCACATGACTCATCCTTGGTTTGATTGAACCCTTTAATCTGGGGGAATTTCTCCAACTCTATATTTCCTGCACCTGGATGATGAGGATCTATTTGTGGTTAGGGTTAGAGTTTCAATACATGGGTTTTTTTTTTGGGGGATTGTTTTTCACTTCGTGTCTTTGTTGACCAACCTCCCTTTTGTCTTAGCTACGTATTTCAACTTCCAGTTAAGAAATTTTATTCTCAACTCCCCCAAATCTCTTGTTTCCTTTGAAGATGAGAACTCCTTCTCGCAAGCCGAGGTGCAGTTTTCATTTTCAATGCAGAGAATGACCTCATAGCTCTATCAAGGTAAGACACATTTCTTTCTCTGGTTTTTTTTTAAGTCATCGTATTGTTTATAAACTACACTTGGGTTTTTCGAGCCAAGAAATTGTATTTTCTGCTTACAGATAAATCTCGATTTCCATTACAGAACTCTCTCAGTTTTGTATGATGCTTGTTTATTAATAATCATATCGATACTATAATTACAGTGGGTTGTAACTAATTATTGTAATTTCTACCTTTTGGTTCATAGGTTTTTCATTTTCCTAGTTACATGTCAATTTAATGTACAGACAGAATGAATACCTTTAATTATTTTTTTCTTTTTACAAGAATGTTTCCATTCCTACAATGTCCCCTACCACTCGTGAATTCCCTGAAATTTTTAAGGTAATAATTTATTGGAACTAATTTAAATTCCTTTTTCTTATGATGTACCTCACATCCTTCCCTGTAATAACTAAATTTACTCTTGTTATTTTATGTTGGATTCTCCATCTTTGTACATGAAGTAATTCTTTATCCCTTTGGTGTTAAAATATATTCCTTACTTTTATGTTTATATTCATGCACCAGATCTAATTCATTGTTTTATGTCATGTACAGGTATTCTCTACAACTTACTTGGTTTGAATACTTCTGATAGAAGTTTCCTATTCAATCGTAACTGGGGAATTTTTCTTTTTAGGTTGGTTCAGTAACCCATTTAGGGATTTCTGATATGATATTTCTACATAATTTCCAGAGATATTATATAGTTTATTATATATGGGACAAAGTTTCCCAATTTTTATAGTTTTAGGTTGACCAAATTTGAATTGGACTTTGTAAATATATTGATTTATATCCTTGAATTTACATCATTTTGTAATATATTTACCAGACTCCTTTCTCCTTTCCTGAGGTTATGTTTGTAATTCAGATATAATACTTTTCTTAAAATTGTGTTTCAGTCCTAGTAAAAATTTCTTAGTTCCTCCTTGCAATTTATTACTATCACCATCTATTATGTCTCGGTTCTAGTATTACATTATTTAGTTCTACCATGGCATAAAATTTACTTGAATATTATAATTTCACATTGACTTTCATACATATTTGTTTTCATTCTATACTAGTTTATTCACCAAATTTCCTTATTTGTAAAATAATGCTAAAATAGTCATATGATTCAGAATAAATTCTGATAGTTCACCTAACCTCATATTTAAGCCTTCATCAAGGTTTAGAAATTCTGAGAGTTGGTACTCTTCATAATATTGTCTGTAAAACCATACAAAGAAAGGCTGTATTTATTATAGACTACTCTGTTAAATGTATAGACCTACCAGTTCACTATAACTTAGTATTTTTAAAAAAATTTCCATATACAGTATAGACTCCTAAACATATTTAATCAGGTCATTTCCTACTACTTAACTTCACAATAATAATAATAAAATTCTAAGTTAAAATGAATTAACTTATGCATACCAATTTAGGTAGACTAGTTTCCACCCAACCTATGAGCTCTTTCTCCACATCACCCCCCGAGCAGAGATCAAATCTTCTAGCAGTAGACAACCTCTTTTCTACCCAGAATTTGCTTATTTAAGTCTGCTTTCCCATCAGCTTGTTTCCTTAACTACGTCCAGTTAATCAGGATGTTGTTTTCCTTTTTTCCTAGGCGTTCCTTTTGTTTCTTCCACAAAAGTACTTTAAAAATATCTTTTCCTCTTTCTAGTTTTATTCCACCTCTTCCCAGTAACTTTCCTCTTTACTGTGGTAGCTTTTTAGATTTTTATCTCCAATCTAAAATTCAATATTTAATTTATTTTCTCCAAGGATTTTTTGAAGAATTTAGAAATTCTTATGAACCTTATCCATCCTCATGGATTTGGATTCCTGATCTCTAATCATAATCTAGCCTTTGCAAAATTAATTTCATTTTCATTGTATTAATTTAAATTAATAAAATATATCCATAATAAGTGTTTTCCCTTGGATCCACCTGACCCTTAGAACGTTTGAATGCCTCAATTGAAAGCATAAAACTAGGGATACCAACTTGTAAATAGAAGAAATAATATAATTTGTCAAAGTTGGTAGAATGAATACCAAATTTGTGGAAGGGTAAAATGCAAGAAGTGTAATACCTGCACAAATAAAAAATATGCAAGGATTAGTATATGAATCCAATACAATAGATAATTAAATAAAACACAAGAAAATAACAAGGGTAATTGAATTAGAAACATTATCTTAATTGTTAAATGTAAGCAGTGGAATCTTCCCTATACACAAAGAAAATAATAATTAAGTTCATGCAGGTAAATGAACAGAATAATATGTTGTAGTGAGGGTATTTTGATATTCAAATTAACCTTACCTGTATATTAGCAGCTAAGGTATATACTGTAAATTTGGAATGTTCTGTATAAACGAGAGAGAATTCCTACACTAATAAAATGAGAAGTATTAATGGAGAGAATAAGATCCACAATCTCTTATCAAATTAGTTACTGAACAAGTAATACACATATAATCATAAATCATAATGAATTAAAATAATATTTACTTATGAATTTAGAACGAAGTCATGATGATTACCTACTATCACATAACCTAAAACAAATATTGGTCCCATATAATATGGACATTGTGGTATGACGAAAATTAATGGGATTGTACAAAGTAAGTTAAAACAAAAGGAAACGAATTAAGGAAGTACAAATCTTCTTGACAAGGGAAAATCATAAATTATAGACATAATTTTAATTCGGTTCCAAACAGTTAGGGTTACTGTGGAAAACCAAAATACCACCATTTTTTAGGATAAAACGAGGTTGACCTTCTTGAGGGTAAACGAAGGCAACATAGAGTCGTTAAATTACCCAACAAAAAGTTACAATCGTAATAAATTATTCATAGTAAAGGAAAAAACTGAATAAGAAGAAGTTATAAAGCATATAGTTCAAACAGAAAGACAAATTTTATACACAAAGAAAGAACTTCGTTTCATAAATTTATTTTAAGTTCTCTAGAATTGTCATAAGAATACCCAAGAACTTAAATAAAATTCTAATGGGAAGAGGAATTTCGTATTGGGGTTATGTCCAGAAGGAGTAAACAAAATCGTATTTCCTTCTGGATAATAAGAACGGAATTCTCATCTCTGTGTAATAAGAAAATTAATTGGGGAAATTCGATGCTGTCAATCCAAAAATAAAAGAATTTAAGGGAAATACCCTTTATTGGTATAATGAATTAAATTCATTAATAATAATGACTTGGAAAATCGTTTCACAAAGGAAAATATATGAAAACCCAGCTAGGTTATCATAAAAAGGAATTCGAAAATCAAATGACTTTCTCATAGGAGGAAATGGAAGGATAAAAACGAGTTGCAGAGCAGTGAGCTCAATAAATTTAGCACGACCATTGATATGATAATAATAGATACAGACTCTATCTTCATAAAGCTAAGGTTAAATTTCTTGCATGGAAATGCTAAACAATGTTACCTCAAGGTTTTAGGGAATAGAGGATAATAAGAAGAACTGAAGTTCCTTTCATAAAAATCCCTGCACACATAGAAACATAAACATAAATGAGTAAGTATTTAATACGAAAATTGATAAGAAGAATTGAACACATGCAGAAACAAAATCAAGCCATAATAGTTAATTACCTAAGTCCCAAAACATATATGAAATCAAACAAATAGGTTACGAATTGTAATACTGGGTTGTGTGGGAAACCAGAGCCAAACCCTCATACCTTCTAGAGAAACAAAAACAATGAAATTCGAACAACTAGATGGCCATTGAAAAGAACAATACGTCAAACGCAGGGAATTTATATGGCATAATCCTCACCATTAACGTGGCATTGATCCATCACACCAGAAATTGAAAACTCTACCGTGCCGTGTGATGAGTAATTGACGGAATACAAGGCTATTAATACGGGAAAACCTCAAATAGAGGAATAATATCCAATAGCTGTCAAAATTTATGGTAAATATTTTATATAATCCCAACGTGGATTATGAAATATCAAACCATTACAACAGTATCTTAGTATAGCATATACGATGGAAAATTTAATCTAAGTATCAGAACTCAATAACATAAATCAAATTAATGTCATATGTAATATCTAATCCTTTAGTAAGTTAGGGTAATGACTCGAATGAATGGTAAGGTCCAGATATCTAGATTTAATTTGAATAAGTACTTTGTAATGATAGCAAAGTAGAGTGTCATTGGACATTCAACATGTCATAAGAATAGTATGTTATATAATGTATATGTTGAGGATAAGTGTTAAGTCAACGAATGGATATACGGAATTGAATTATTAATATTCCAAGTAAAGTCCAAAGGTTAAATAAATTGTATATTAATAAAAGTGTGGAGTATAATATTAGAATATAAATTGTATATTCAAGTATTTTAATAAATAACTTTAGTATGATAAGTATTAAATTTATTATCTTAATTCTAGTAAAGGCGTGATGTTGTGAATAGTAAGATAATTTACTATTATAATAGAAGTGTGTATTGTAGCGAAATGTCAAAAAGGAGTACCGATATAAAGAGAAATTGTGAATTCATTGAAGGTTGGTCGAAGGATCAGGAACAACAGAGTTTTACTCTGTTCATAAACAATGATGTGATTAGAACAATTATAACGACATAAATTACACATGGGTTGAAGCATCGAAATATGACGAAATTAAATAAAGTTAATGATGACAAAGTATCGTTAAGGATATAAATAGAAAAAAAATGGGTAAGTAGAGTTGTTACAAATGGTATCAAAGCCCATTTTAAAACACTGGGCACATATGTGTCCTAACATATGAAATTAAAAATCCAAAATTTTTCTGTTGTAAGTTTATTTAGATGGAAAAATTTGTGCACTAATTTAATTTATGTGTATAGTGATGTATCATATAAAAGTATAGCTAACATTATGATCGATGAGGAAGGGTTGTACGTAGATCTGGGTGGTGACGAAAATCCACCATATCAAAATGCTTAGTTGCTGGCTATGTTCTAGGAGTTGCAACTAGAAATGATTCAGCTGAGAACCAACAATGAAAGATTGTTGTAAGCCAGCGAAGAGAAAAAAAGGTTGATCAAGGAATTAACCTCAAGGTCTAGTCACAAGGGTGAAGACCTTGGAAAAAAAGAGAAAAGAAGCTAAAACCAACTCACAAAGATCTGAGAAGGGTGAAGCATCTGGACAACAGTCCAGAAAGAAAAAGGAATTGCAAGGAGAATTCCGAAAAATTAAACCTCTTACTTATGATGGTGAAAAGGAGGAAGATGCAGAATATTGGCTTCTAAATATGGTAAAATACTCTCAAGTCTATGAATATGGAAGTAACTTGAAAGCCAGATTGGCTATTTGCCAACTATAGGGTAAGGCCACCTTATGGTTGGAAGAAACCAAAATGGTACGTGTACTAGATGAGAAAATTGTTACTTGGGACGACTTCCAAACTAAATTTAAATCTAGATATATGAATGAGAGATATTATGATGACAAAGCCAAAGAGTTTCACGAGCTAAGATTGGGACAACTCACTGTAGATGAGTTTGTTACAAAATTCACTAACCTGCTTCGCTATGTACCTTATATTAGAGAAGAAAAGGACAAGATACAACAATTTTTAAAATTCCTACCTATTGTCTAAAAAGAGAAAATAGAATTTGATAATCCTAAGGTAATGGATGAAGTAGTGCGCATGCCAAGATTGTGTTATTAGCAATTCAAAGTCAGAAATGATCAGTTGAAAAATTGGCAAAACAAAGAAAAATGGAAAGGTGACTCTAGTGGAAAAAGAGAAAAACCATCGTACTTGAAAAACTTTGGGAAAAATCATCGATGGAAGAAGTTTAATAAAACTGGAGAAAGTCAACCAACCCAATCACAAACTAAATCTAAACAGATGGATGCAAATAATAGGAAATAAGGAACTATAAAAATGAATGAACCATTAAAAGGTTGGGGTTGTGGAGAACCTCACTAGTTATGAGATTGTCCTCATCAAATAGTTCAAAATATTCAAATGTTGAGAGACGCAACAACAGTAAATGATATTGAAAGAAAGATTCCTAGAATCAGTGCTACACTAGAGGATCACCAAGCTGAACACCAATCAACCATGGTTGAAATCGAAGGTATGATTTTTGAACAACATGTTTCTATTTTGATAGATGCAGGAGAAAATTTAAGTTATATAAGTCCTCAGATGGTAGGAAAATGCAAATTAAAATCAGAAAATTTTTAGAAAGCATGGTTAGTTCAGTTAGCTACTAGAACAAAAAGAAAAGAGACCCATAAATTACCAAATATTGTTGTAAATTTAAATCGGTATGAAATTGAATTGAATTGAAATATTTTTCCTCTAGGTTCCTATGATGTGTTAGCGGGAATGGACTGGTTAGAAAAACATAAAGCAATAGTTAATTGCTTAAATAAAATAGTGCACTGTATAGATGGTGAGGGAAAACCAGTGATAGTAAAAGAAAAACCCAGACTAATAACAATAAGAAAGATTTCAACACTACAGTTAAAAAGGACAACAAGAAAAGGTTGTCAAGTATATGATGTACAAGCGAAAGAATTGGGACAATAAACTGAAAAAGAAGCTATAGAAAATTTAACAGTAATTAGAGAATTCAAAAATGTGTTTCCAAATGAAATCCCTCATTTACCTCCTACAAGAGAAATTGACTTTTCAATTGAATTAGTACTTGGAGCTACACCTGTCTCTTGAGCACCCTACCGAATGAGTACTCCTGAGTTGTTAGAATTAAAACTGCAACTACAAGAGTTGTTGGATAAAGGTTACATCATACCAAGTGTGTCTCCTTGGGGAGCACCAGTATTGTTTGTTAAAAAGAAAGATGGCACATTCAGAATGTGTATAGACTATAGACAATTGAATAAATTGACTATAAAAAACATATATCCTCTACCCAAAATAGATGACTTATTTGATCAAGTGAGAGGAGCTACTATATTTTCAAAGATTGATTTAAGAACAAGATATCACCAACTAAGAATTAAAGGTGAAGACATCAAAAAGACTGTATTTAGGGCTAGATACAAGCACTATGGATTTCTAGTTTTACTTTTTGGGTTGACTAATTCACCAGCTACATTCATGTGTCTAATGAATAGTGTGTTACATAAGTATCTAGACAAATTTGTTTTGGTGTTTACTGATGGCATTCTAGAATATTCCAAGAATGAAGAAGAACATCAAGAACATATCAAATTTTTCTTACAAACACTTAGAGAACATCAGATATATGCCAAACTTAGCAAATGTGAATTTTACAAAGGAAAAATTCAGTATTTGGGCCATGTGATTTCAGAGGAAGGATTGGCAGTAGACCCAAAGAAGATACAAGATATCATGGATTGGCCTGTGCCTAATGATGTTCCAGCGATAAGATAATTTATGAGTATTGCCGGATACTACATGATATTTGTAGAAGGATTTTCAGCCTTAGCTTATCCTATTACATCTGTACAGAAAAAGGGAGTGAAGTTTGAATGGATATAAAAATGTCAACATACCTTTGAAAAGTTAAAAATTAAACTGACAACTACTCCTATTTTGAAGATTTTTAATCCAAACAAAGAATTTGTAGTATGTACATATGCGTGTGCAAAAGGATTAGGAGGGGTATTATTACAAGAAAACTCAATCATAGCCTATGAATCAAGAAAATTAAAGAAGCATGAATAGAACTACACTATATATGACTTAGAGTTAGTTGCTTTAATACATGCATTGAAGATGTGGAGACATTATCTATTAGGAAAGAATTTTGTATTGATGACATATCACAAAAGCTTGAAATACTTTTTCACACAACCTGATTTAAATGCTAGACAAGCTAGATGGTTGTCTTTCCTTAGTGAGTTTGACATAGAAATCAAAAATATTAAAGGAAAGGAAAATAAGATTGCAGATACCTGAAGTAGGAATGTGCATCATATTTTGAATAGTGTTGGAAGTAGTGTGAAATTTGATATAGAACGATTGATACAAGAAATGGTGAGTCAAGATTCAAACTATGAAAAACTTTAAGAAAAATTACAGAATATTGAAATATTGGGATATACTCAAAACCAAAAAGGGACGATTTATTATAAAAACAGATTTTATATTCCAAATGTGAGCTCATTAAAACAGGAAATTTTAGATGAGTATCACAAACGACCCTATGGAGGGCATCCTGGTTATCAAAAATTGATTCCAGCATTGAGAAAGAATATTTTTTAGCCTGGCATAAAGAAAGATGTGGTTGATTACATAGATAGATGTCTAAAATGTCAACAAGTAAAAGTAGAACATCAGCATCCAACAAGATTGTTGAATCCTTTACCTATTCTACAATGAAAGTGGGAAATAGTTTCCATAGATAATATTACTGGATTGCCTAGGACTAAATATCAACATGATTCTATAATGGTGGTTGTAGACACACTGACTAAAGCTTCACACTTTTTACCAGTACAATCTACTTTTGGTATAGCTCAAGTAGCTAATGTATTTATGAAAGAGATTGTAAAGTTACATGGTATTCCTAAAATGATTATATCAGACAGAGATGCAAAGTTTACTTCAACTTTTTGGAAGACTATGTTTGGAGGAATGGGTACCAAATTGAACTTTAGTACCGCATACGATCCCCAAACAGATGGACAAACTAAAAAGACAAATCAGGTTCTAGAAGACATGTTGCACATGTATGTTATGGACATACCTACAAGATGGGAAGATTTTCTGCATCTGGCAGAATTTGCATATAATAAAAATTATCAATCTTTAATAAAGATGAGTCCTTTTGAAGCATTATATGTGAGAAAGTTTCACACACCACTTAGTTGGAGTCAACCAGAGGATAAGTTAATTCTTGGACCGGATGCATTACAAGAGATGGAGAGAAATGTGAAGATAATTCAGCAAAACATTAAGATAGCTCAAGATAGACAAAAGATTTATGCAAACAAAAACAGAATTCACAGAGAATTCAAAGTGGGAGACCATATTTACTTAAGGATTAAGCCTAAAAAGAGTACTTTGTACACTGGTAGTTGTGCTAAATTAGCACCACGCTACTTTGGACCATTTGAAGTTCTAGAGAGAGTAGGGACAATAGCTTATCAGTTGGCTCTACCTAGTCACATTAAGATTCACAATGTTTTTCATATTTCTTTATTGAAAAATTATTTACATCATCCTACTCATGTAATTGATTGGAATGTGATACAGGTGGAGCCGGAAGGGGAATTTTTTCTAGAGCCACTTCATATACTGGCACGAGAAGAAATCGAGCTTTGGAATAGGATGGTAGCTAGGGTGAAAGTGCAGCGGAGGCAATTTTCACCTGAAGAAGCTACTTGCGAGTGAGAATAAAAAATGAAGGAAAAATATCCATCACTCTTTTCAAAGTGCATTAATATTTTACAACACCGAGGACGATGTTTTGTTTTAGAGGTGGAATATGTAATATCCATATTTTTACTGCTTTTAGTAGACAGCTAAAAAATCCTAAAGGTTGAGTGGACCTAAAGGAAAACAATTATTGTGGGCATATTTTATTAATAAATGTAGAATTTGAATTATTGTGCAAAGAATAGAGTATAAATGGAGGCTAGGATTTCAAGTCATGAGGATGGATAAGATTCCAAAGACTTTCTCAGATTCTCCAAAAATCCTTGGAGAAAATAAATAAAAAATTAAATATTAGATTGGAGATAAAAATCTAAAAATATACCTCAGTAAAGTGGAAAGCTACTGGGAAGAGGTGGAATAAAACTAGAAAGAGGAAAAAACTAATTTTAAAGTAATTTTGTGGAAAAAACAAAAGGAAAAGCCTAGGAAAAACAAAAACAACATCCTGATTAATTAGACGCAGTTATGGAAACATGTTGAAGGGAAAGCAAGCTTAAATAATCCATTCCTGGGTAGATAAGAGGTTGTCTACACTTTGGAGGAATTGGTCTTCGCTCGGGGGGAGATGTGGAAAGAAAGTTCAAGGTTGGGTGGAAAATAGTCTTACCAAATTTGGTATGCACAAGTAATTTACTTATGTTTGAAAATTTTGTTATGGTGACAATAGTTAGAGAAATGATGGTTTATGTAGAGAGATATGTTGTAAATTGTCTTTTCTGAATTATGAAATTTTATAAGGGAATTCTATAAATTTTAAGTCAGCAAGTCTTATGTATTTAACATAATATACTAAAATATATATAGTATAGTTCTATATAGTTACATAGACAACTGAAGTTAGTAAACAAAAAAACAGAATGTCTAAACCCATGTAGGAGGGTTTAAATCTGATGTTAGGTTGAAAGAGTCTAATTATTAAATGCGGAAAATACATCAGTAAATGTGAAAATGATTTAGGAGCCAAAATGAATATAATTATGTTGTAATCAATAATGAAATGAAATCTAGGTACATTAAGAGGTAATTGTCAATCTAGAAGAAAACATGATTGCACAAATTAAGATAACTCTATTTTACATTAACAAAAAAGTTGCATATAAGTATTCATTATTATACTGGAATAAAACATTAGATATCATGTTCATATTAAGGTACTAGAGAATAGTACAAGAGTAATATTACAAATAAGTAGATCAATACCTATTCCAACTAATTATAACAATGAATGATTATCATCATAAATGGAATTAAGCAGAAAATTTTATTAAGAAGGATATAATATATCATTACAAACTATCAAGAGTTCCTTGAAAAAAGTCCATTGTTCTGTTTAATAAATTACATAAATTATGTATGAACTCATATCCTTGAATTCAGTGGGGTGAATCCTATACATGATATGTAGCAACCGGTAAATATAAGAAATAATATAATTTGTCAAAGTTGGCAGAATGAATACCAATTTTGAGTAAGGGTAAAATTTAAGAAGTGCAATACCTGCACAAATAAAACATATGCAAGGATTAGTATATGAATATAATAGAGTAGAAAATTAAATAAAACACAAGAAAAAAAATGAGGGTAATTGAATTAGAAACATTACCTTAATTATCAAATGTAAGCAGTGGAATCATCCCTATACACAAAGAAAATAATAATTAAGTTCATGCAAGTAAATGAACAGAAGAATACACTGTAGTGAGGGTATTGTGATATTCAAATTAACCTTACATGTATATTGGAAGACATGGTATATACTGTAAATCTAGAATGATCTGTATAAACGAGAGAGAGTTCCTACGCAAGAAACCATTTTATTAATGGAAGAAAATTAATAAAATGAGAAGTAGTAATGAAGATAATAAGATCCATAATCTCTTATTAAATTAGTTCCTGGACAATTAATAAACATATAATCATAAATCATAATGAATTAAAATAAGATTTACTTATGAATTTAGAATGGAGTCATGATGATTACCTACCTAAGTATATATATAAATGATAATTGTGGATTCAACTAAATTGACATTAGAGATCCTATCACATAACCTAGAGAAAATACTAGTCCCATATAGTATGGACATTGTCATATGATGAAAATAAATGGGACTATACAAAGTAATTTAAAACTAGAATAAATGAAGTAACGAAGTACAAATATTCTTGACAAGAAAAAATCATAAATTATATACATAATTTTAATTCGGTTCAACACAATTAGGGTTACTGTGGAAAATTGAAATACGACCATCGTTGAGGATAAAATGAGGTTGACCTCCTTGAGGGAAAACAACGGTAACACAAAGTCGTTAAGTTACCCAACGAAAATTTACAATCATAATAAATTATTCATAGTGAAGGAAAAAACTAAATAAGAAGAAGTTATAAAGCATATAGTTCAAACAGAAAGACAAATTTTATACACAGAGAAAGAACTTCGTTTCATAAATTTATTTTACGTTCTCTGGAATTGTCATAAGAATATCCAAGAACTTAAATACAATTATAATGGAAAAAGAAATTTCGTATTAGGGTTATGTCCAGATGGAGAAAATGAAATCATATTTACTTCTGGATAATAGAACGAAATTCTCATCTTTGTGTAACAAGAAAATTAATTGAGGGAATTCAATGATATTAATCCAATGACAAAAGAATTTAAGGGAAAGACCCTTTATCAGTATAATGAATTAAATTAATTAATAAGAATGACCTAAAAATCATTTCACAAAGGAAATGGTATCAAAACCCATCTAGGTTATCATAAAACCAAATTTGGAAATCAAATGACCTTCTCATAGGAGGAAATGGAAGGATAAAAATGAGTTGAAGAGCATTGAGCTCAATAAATTTAGCACGACCATTGATATAATAATAATAGAGACAAAATCTTTCTTCATAAAGCTAAGGGTAAATTTCTTACCTGGAAATGCTAAACGAATTTACCTCAAGGTTTTAGGGAATAAAGGATAATAAGAAGAGCTGAAGTTCCTTTCATAAAAATCCATACACATACAAAAACATAAACGTAAATGAGTAAGTAGTTAATTTGAAAATTAAAAAGATGAATTGAACAGAGGAAGAAACAAAATCAAGCCATAATAGTTAATTATCTGAGTCTCAGGATGTTGATGAAATCAAATGAACAGGTTATGAATTGTAATACTGGGCTGGGTGGGAAACTAGAGCCAAACCTTCATACCATCTCGAGAAACAAAAACAATGAAAGTCGAAACTATCATTTATCAGAAAATTTTAATACGTCAGAATATAGTCAGAGCACGTATAACTTATCGCGATCATATGGAGATTCAACAAGATGATGAGCTTAGTGAAAAGAGCTGGCCACTTGGCAAATTACAGTTATTTTGGCGCAAGTCTATTTTAGGTGTATGTCTATTTTTAGACATGTTGAGCATATTCTATAAGTTGTAGGATGCTATTTGTAGATGGTTGGTCAAATGTAAAAAATAGATGAAATTATATTTTTAGAAGATTGGGCGAAGTCTATTTATAAATCATCAATCTAAAAATAGATGCATGTCGATTATTATTAGCTCTTAATAATAATCAAACTTTAAACAACAACTTATTCTCTTGGAGACACAGGTATTGTATGTAGCTAATTATCTAACCAGATATTATGCTATTCCCGAGGTTTTATCGATAATGTACGGAGGACCTGCCAGGTCTGGTATGGAAAGGCGAATACGCTTGTAGCAGTTATACCTATCGCTTTAACTCAGTTAGACTCAGTTGAGTTAGTTGTATCTAGTCTAACTGAATGATACACTAGTGAGAGTGGAGTGAATTAATTAGTTAATTAATTCACAAATAATAACTCATTAATCAACTGAAGAATACATCAGTTAACTATAGTGCATGGTAGTTTCAGTGGACACCAGTGGAGAGATAGGTGAAAGGCAAGATAGACTTAGTCCATAGACTCATTTGATGCATTGATTGCATCCAACACTCTGGAGATGATGAATAAAGAGGATTGCTAGCCATGATGGAGAATTAAATTCATTCAGAGCTATTCTTCAAGAGGGATTATGAAGGTTTTCAGTTAGTAGGTGGCAAAAGATCTATTGATTTGCAAGATTAGGTCCGACAGTGTATGACGAATAGTAATCGTAACAGGGTTGTGATAATATTTAGCTTTTGTATGAGATTTTCATATGATCTCCATGTTACATAATATATATTTGGGGTTTTCAGCTTCAGGCTTTCCCGGTTAAAAACTGTGTTATGTGCGATTGAATATTTTTGTTTATGCTTCACATGTGTGTGCAATTAATTTTTCCGCAAAAGATTAACAAGTGGAATAGATTCAGTATCTTGCATAAAGTTAAATAGTGTGAGATCAGGTGGATCTTGGACATATGCATGCTTAGTGCATATAATTTCTACATGGTATCATAGCATTTTTTATTGAAGATTACAATTGTGAAGTGAGTTTGTTCTGGTGGACAATTCGAATTTGCTACAAAGGATTCTTGGTGCAGAAATCGAGTATACATTGAAATGTCTTTCAACGGGTTGAGATTGAATTATGCCCTTGATGGGAGATCTAATTACATAGCCTGGAAGGACATAATGGAGGCAGTGTTGGAGGATAATGGGCTGAAGGAGTTCATTGATAATGATGTTCCTAAGCCGGGATCTAGCGATGCTGCATTACTTGATGCATGGCAAAAGAAGACTGCAAAGACGAGGAGGATTCTATTGGAAGGTGTGAAGGACCACATTGTTTCCATCCTTCATGGGAAAGCCACTCCATTCTTAATGTGGAAGGCTTTGACAAACTTGTTCCAAAGAAAAAGTGACCAGAGGAAGTTGGTGCTTAAAGACAAGCTCAAAAAAATAAAAATAGAGAAAGGCGACAGTATTCCAAAATACCTCACGAAGTTTGTCCACTGCAAGGATGAGTTGGGAAGTGTGGGGGTTACTGTTGATGAAGAATACTTGGTGAGATTGGCTCTCCTTGGGATTTTGAAGAGTTGGCATAACTATGAAGACTCTGTCAATGGACAAGAGAAACTGCCAGGATGGGAGCGACTTTGGTCGGATCTTGTGCAAGAGGAGATAAGGCGGGGTACCAGGGATGGATCTTCATCAAAGAATGAAGATGAAGAGAATTTTTCTTTGGCTGCCAAAGCAAGGAAAGGGAAAGGGAAGAAAAATCCTTCTAAATCAGGTGCGAAAGGCAAGAAGCAGGACTTGTCCAAAGTGAAGTGTTTTCACTGTCACGAGCATGGAAATTTCACCACTAACTATCCATAGAAGAAGAAGAATAAGTAGGCTACTGGATCTGCAGCTGGAGAGGCCTTAGCCTCAAAATTTGAGTTGAATTTTTCCTTGATCGCATGCTTGGTTTCAAGCTGCATAGGATTGGTGTGGTATCTTGATAGTGGTGCGTCTTTCCATATGACGGGAGACAAAGAGTTTTTTAGTGACTTGCAGGAGAAGGAACTCCAGATGCATATAGAGATGGGTGATGATGGTCAGTACAGTGCGACTGGCATTGGGACCATTACCTTTGACAAGGAGTCTAGTAATCCATTCTTGTTGAAGAATTTCATGCATGTTCCAGGTCTGAAGAAAAACTTGGTCTCAGTCACAATACTGGAAGACAAAGGTTATGATGTTGTTTTCAGTGAAGGAAAAACTTTCCTTTGAAATAAAACAATGGGTCAAACCAAGAATATAGGGGTTCGAATTAAGAATCTCTACAAGCTAGAGGTAGATGGTTGTGCTGCAATGGTGGGGAAAGCAGAAGAAGTGGTGAGCCGGGATGAGGGTGAGTTATGGCACAGGAGATTGGGCCATCTTCACCATGGCGCTTTGAATATTTTGCATCAAAATTATATTGGACTTCCCAAGAGTACTCTTGTGCAGTCAGATCAGTGCAAAGGATGTACAATGGGTAAGTTTGTGAAGACCACTTTTCATGATAAGGAGAACCGTGCTTCGGTGATCCTGGAGAGAATTCACACAGACGTGTGTGGACCATTCTCGGATGCTTCAACAACAAAACACAAGTATTATGTGATATTTTTTGATGAATTTTCTCGTAGATGTTGGATATTCTTCATGCAGAAGAAGATTGAAATGTTCTCAAAGTTCTGTGAGTTCAAGGCATTGATGGAGAAGGAGTCGGGGAAGTAGGTGAAAGCTCTAAGGAGCAATAATGGTAGTGAATAAATCTCTGGAGAATTCAAAGGCTTCTGTAGCAAAGAAGGAATTCGAAGAGAACTCATAGCGCCTCATAACCCACAACAGAATGGGGTCGTGGAGAGAAAGAACAGAACGATCGTGAGTGTTGCATGAGCGATGCTGCATGACCAGGGCCTACCGATGCACTTGTGGGTGGAAGCATGCAACACTGCGGTTTATGTGAAAAACCATTGTCCTCATAGAGTACTTGGCATGAGTACACCCGAGGAAGCTTTTACTGGTAAGAAGCTTGATATTTCTAATTTGAAGATTTTTGGCTCACCTGTTTACATTCATGTGACGAAGGATGCCAGGAAGAAGTTGGAGCCAACTATAGAAGTTGGGATATTTGTCGGGTACACAGAAACACCCCATAACTATCGTGTGTATTTAACAAAAAGTCAGATGACTGTTATGCGACGGGATATGAAATTCAATGAGGTGAAAGCCATGAAGTTGTTGCTTGAGAGGGAGCTACACTTGCATGCAGAGGAGGAACTTCTTGTTCCCAAAGATGAGCCTCTAGATGTGGATCAACCACAAGAGGAGATTCATGGAGTGGAGGAGTCCACTCATGCAGAATCAAACATCAGAATAGGAAAAAAGCATACCACAGAAGCTGAGAGACTGAAGCTTGATGTGACATAGAATGTAGGAGTCCCTACATCATAACGTAGACAGAGACAGTCACCTGACTGATTTACTAGATACATGGCTTTTATGAGCAAGTGTGTCATGAAAGAGCCATATTCTTTTGAAAAAGCAATGTAGGAGCTCACATGGGTAGATGCCATGGTGGAGGAGTATGACTCCATTGTCAGAAACAATGCTTGGGAGATTGTTCCAAGGCCGGTGGGAAAATCAGTTGTAGGATCAAGATGGATCTACAAGGTAAAGCAAGCTACTGATGGGAGTGTCAAGAAGTATAATGCAAGATTTGTTGCCTGGGGCTTCTCAAAGATTGAAGGGATTGACTATGAAGAAACCTTTGCACCTGTTGCATGGTATTCTTCCATACGGACCATCCTTGCTCTCTCAGCGCAGATGGGTTGGCACATTCATCGGAAGGATGTGAAGACTGCGTTCCTTAATGGGATCATTGAGGAAGAGGTGTACATTGAGCAGCCTAAAGGATTTGAGATCTTCAGCAGCGAGTCGCATGTGTGCAGACTCAAAAGAGCGTTGTATGGGCTGAAACAAGCACCTCGTGCTTGGTACACTCGGATCGACAACTATTTCACTGGACTTGGCTTCACCAAGAGTGAGGTAGATGCAAACCTGTACCAGATTGTGGTTGAGGGTAAGCCCTTGATCATTTCACTTTATGTTGATGATTTGATACTAACAGGTGATGAGCAGTTGATACACTCATGCAAGGCTGATCTTGCAAAGCAGTTTGAGATGAAGGATTTAGGCCTCCTTCATTATTTCCTTGGATTGGAAATATGGCAGTGGGAAGGCGAAATGTTTGTGTCTCAAGGCAAGTATGCCCGGGATATACTAGAAAAGTTTCACATGCAAGGCTGCAAGCCTATCGACACTCCTCTTCCAGGAAATTGGAAGAAAGAGGATGCTACATCGGCAGAGGTAGTGGATGCCACTATTTATCGATAGTTTGTGGGTTCGCTCATGTATTTAGTCAATACAAGACCGGACATATGCTATGCGGTGAACCAGCATTCACAAGTGATGGTTAAGCCTACCAAGCTCTTTTGGAAGGTTGACAAGCATGTCCTGAGATATCTCAGGGGCACATTTGAGTATGGCTTATGTTACAGAAAGAAGGATGAAGTTAAGTTGCATGGCTTCACAGATGCATATTGGGCATGAAGCCCAATAGACAGAAAGAGCACATTAGGAGGGATTTTCAGTATCGGATCTATGGCAGTTTCTTTCTACAGCAGGAAAAAAAGATTTGTGGCACTCATTTCAGCGAAAGCAGAATACATGGCAGCAAGTTTAGCTGCATGTGAGGCTATCTGGATGAGAAAGATTCTGGTTGGTTTCTTCGGTTCACATTTAGATCCCACGGTGATTCATTGTGATAATCAGAGTTGCATTAAACTCTCGGTTAATCCTGTATTTCATGATAGATCTAAACATATTGATATCCGGTATCATCATATTAGAGATTGTGTGTAGCGGAAGATCATGTTGCTTCAGTACATTCCCACAGAGGATCAGAATGCAGATATTCTGATGAAGGCGCTCACCAGGAGAAAATTTGAATACCATAGAGGCAGGATCAGGGTGAAGGATAATCCCTATCTTGTTGAGAGGGAGTGTTGAGATTCAATAATATTATGAGCTTAGTGAAAAGAGTCGCCTTCACTAAGTGGGCCCGCAGGCTATTTTTGGTGCAAGTCTATTTTTAGACTATGTCTATTTTTAGACATGTCGATCATATTTTAGAAATTGCAAGATGCTATTTGTGGATGGTTGATCAAGTTGGAAAAATAGATGAAATTCTATTTTTAGAATATTGGGTGAAGTCTATTTATAGATCGTCAATCTAAAAATAGATGCATGTCGATTATTATTAGCTCTTAATAATAATCAGACTCTAACCAGCCACTTATTCTCTTGGAGCACTTCAGTTTAGTGCACAGATGTTGCACATCAGTTGACAAAAGGAATTACGCTATTCCTGAGGGTTTACTGGAGCTAATGCATGGAGGACTTAGTTAGAACTCAAGTGGCATAGTTATGACACAGTTGGAAGAAGTAGTTATGGAGTTGTATTCAGTTTAACTCAGTTAGACTTAGTTGAGCTAGTTGTATCTAGTCTAACTGCTTGATACACTAGTGAGAGTGGAGTGAGTTAATTCGTTAATTAATTCATAAATAATAACTCATTAATCAACTGAAGAATACATCAATTAACTACAGTGCATGGCAGTTTTAGTGGAGACCAGTGGAGAGATAGGTGAAAGGGCAAGATAGACTATCTGTTGTGACTATAGTGATGCATTGATTACATCCAACACTCAGTGGAGATTCCAATGAGGATTGCTCAGTCAAGGATGGAGTAATTCGAATTCATTCAAAGCTATTCTTCAGTAGGGATTGCGCAGTGGAGGCAGGCTAGCAAGTCGCAAAGATCAGTGCATGGATTTGCAAGATTAGGCCTGATTAGTGTATGACGATTGTACTATACTGAGGGCTTGTGATAAGCTTTGTATGTTTGTATGAGATTTTCATATGATCTCCATGTTACATAATATATAGTTGGGGTTTTCAGCTTCTGGCTTTCCCAGTTAAAAACTGTGTTATGTGCGATTGAATATTTTTGTTTATGCTTCACATGTGTGTGCAATTAATTTTTCCACAAAATATTAACAAGTGGAATAGATTCAGTATCTTGCATAAAGTTAGATAGTGTGAGATTAGGTGGATCTTGGACATATGCATGCTTATTGCATATAATTTCTACAAACGTGGCATCGATCCATCACACCATAAATTGAAAAATTTAGCATGCCATGTGACAAGTAATTGATGGAGTACAAGGTTAATAATACAAGAAAACCTCAAACAGAGGAATGATATCCAATAGTTATCAAAATTTATGGTAAATATTTTATATAATCCCAACACGGATTATGAAATATCAAACCATTACAATCGTAGCCTAGTATAGCATATACGATGGAAAATTTAATCTGAGTGTCGGAACTCAATAACATAAATCAAATTAGCGTCATATGTAATATATACTCCTTTACAAAGTTAGGGTAAAGGCTCGAATCAATGGTAAGGTCCATATATCTAGATTTAATTTGAATAAGTACTTTGTAATGATTGCAAAGTAAAATGTTGTTGGACATTCAACATGTTATAAGAATAGTATGTTATATAATGTAGATGTTGAGGATAAGTGCTAAGTCAACGAAGGGATATATGGAATTGAATTATTAATATTCCAAGTAATGTCCAAAGGTTAAACGAATTGTATATTAATACAAGTGTGGAGTATAATGTTATAAAATAAATTGTATATTCAAATATTTTAGTAAATAACATTAGTATGATAACTATTAAATTTATTATCTTAATGCTATTAAAGGCATGATGCTGTGAATAGTAAGATAATTTACTATTGTAACAGAAGTTTGTACTGTAATGAAATTTCAAAAAGGAGTACCGATATAAAGAGAAATTGTGAAGTCATTGCAGGTTTCTCTAAAGATCAGGAACAATAGATTTCTACTCTATTCATAAACAATGATGTCATTATAAAAATTGTAACGACAGAAATTACACATGGGTTGAAACATCGCAGTTTGACGAAATCAAATAAAGTTAATGACAACAAAGTATCATTAAGGATATAAAAGAAAAAGAAATTGGGTAAGTAGATTTGTTACATGATCATTAAAAATGATGCATTTATAAGTAAAAAACGCACACATATCAAAGATATGTTACAATGTCCACCAATAAATTTTGAAGGAGAGAGTCTCAACACTAATTCATCTTTGAGAGATGAACCATCAATAAATTTTGAATGAGAGCGTCTCAACAGTAATTCATCTTTGAGATATGAAGCTTGAATTGGCATTGCCCCATACAATACTAATTCATCTTTGACAGATGAATCTTGAATTGGCATTGCCCCATACATTAGATCACTAGACATCTTATTAACATTTTCATAATGTCTCATACTAAATGATTGAAATTGTCTAACATTGTCATTTGTTTTTACATGCAGTTGTTTTAACCTCTCCCTCTTAACTTGGTACACGCCTTTCATCTCGTTGCATACAAGTTGAGAATTGGTGAAAAATACAATTACATTTGATCCATACTCCCTAGTTGTTTCCAAGTCTTCTTTCAATGCAATATAATCTTCTTCATTTTTTTTTGTTCTTCCAGGTATATTCATTTTCCTTTGGAGGACTTTGTTAGTTGCAATATTTCATAGCACATATATAATCATTGCTTTCCCTCGATTGGGATAACAAGAAACATATATGCATAATGTCCATTTTTCAACCATGTTTGGTGGTATTTTTTATCCCTAAAAAAAATTCTAGAAAATATATTAAATTAACATTTATTGCAAATGCCTTAAATTTTATGGGAGAAATGACATGTACATGGTTTCCAAAAAGACTAGGACTGCAATAAAATATTAAATGAACATTTATTGAAAATTCCTTAAAGCTTATGGTATGGGAGAAATGACATGTACATGGTTAAAGTTTATGGGAGAAATGGCATGTACATGGTTTCCAGAAACACTAGAAAATTCCTTAAAGTTATGGGAGAAATGACATGTACATGGTTTCCAAAAACATTAGGACCGTCTTGCATTTAACTATAATTTTTATAATTTACTGCCAATGAAAATGAGTAACACCACATCCAAGCTGTAGGTTGTAACCCTGTACATAAATTATCTTCAAACAAATCTTAAAAACAGAAAATAAACAATAGCGAGAGCATAAAACATAAAACAAATATACACAGAGATTTTCCCCTAGATCCAAAATCGGGACAACCAGCTTGATTTTTCATTATATTCCTTTTAGTGTTACAACACATATATATACATGTTGAAGCATACATAAACCCCAATCCATTAACCCTGGATTATAACAAAATGTATTTCCCTTGACCGGATCTACAAAATACCAAGGGCCGAAAACCATCATGCCCCAAAACCATGTGCAAACCCATGCACAAAACCATGGGCGAGTCCGCCCACCGAAGAATAAGGTCCAAAAAAAATTTCTTGGGGCACTGCCCCACACCCCGAACAAGGGGGGCTACCGCCCCCCTATGACCCCCCTATTGTGCTCAGCACAACATACAGGGGGAGAAATCACCACCCCCCCCCCTGCCCCCCACGCGTGACTAGTCATGGAAAGAATATAACACATACCCAACTTTCTCCCACTTGTTGTTTTCTTTCCACAGGGGGCCGCAGGAGAGCTTAGTGATTAGCCCAGATCCGCAACACCCATTGTTTCTCTACACCAAGAAAACTTCTGAGTGCTCACAGACTTTGTCAATGCATCTGCAACATTATTCAAAGTGTCCACCTTTACCAGCAACACCCTTTTAGCCTCAACCATATATATCAAAAAATGATATTGAACATCAATGTGCTTTGTCTTTGAATGATAAGCAAGGTTCTTAGCCAAGAAAATTGCACTTTGGCTATCACAGTCTATCCTTATAGCTTGTTGCACCAACCCCATACTTGAACAAAATATTTGCAACCAAAATGCTTCTTTGCTTACATGAGTGGCTGCCATGTATTCTGCCTCTATAGTTGAAAGAGCCACTATAGACTGTCTTTTACTCATCGAACTGACTGCACCTCCAAATAGGCTAAACACATACCCACTTATAGATCTTCTTTAGTCCAGATCTCCAGCCCAGTCTGCATCAAAAAAACCATGAATGTCCAACACTCTTTCCAATCCTGGTCTTCCCTGGTAGCACAAGCCATAATCACTAGTGCCACACAAATATCTGAAACCTGCTTCACTGTTTTCCAATGCTCCTTCCCTGGGTTTGACATAAACCTGCTCAATACTCCCACTGCATGTGCAATGTCTGGTCTAGTACAGACCATTGCATACATCAGGCTACCCATTGCACTTGCATATGGAACATGGGACATATCCTCCTCTTTTTCTTGTGTCTTGGGACACTGTTCAACAGATAGCTTTACACCTACAAGAATCAGAACATTCACCGGTTTACTATCCTGCATATTAAACCTCTGCAATACAGTCTCGACATACTTCCTCTGGTTTAACCAGAGCTTCCTCTTTACCCGTTCTCTCTTAATTTCCATGCCCAAAATATAGTTTGCAGCACCAAGATCCCTCATGTCGAATTTGGAGAACAGTTGGGCCTTCAAATCTTGGATAATTTATTTTCCATTTCCAATCAACAACATATCATCCACATACAAGACCAAATAAATAACACAACCACCAATTAATTTAAAATAAACACAGTGATCCTCCTTACTTTTGGTGAAGCCAAGTCCCCGTACATAGGTATCAAATTTCTGATACCACATCCTTGGTGACTATTTTAACCCATACAAAGACTTCTTTAATCTGCATACCAGTTCTTTCTCCCCCTTCACCATAAAGCCTTCAGGTTGTTTCATGTAGATCTCCTCTTCCAGACCCCCGTGAAGAAATGTTGTCTTCACATCCATCTGTTCTACCTCAAAATAAAATGCAGCGGCAATAGATAAAAGCAATCTAATAGAAGTAACTTTGGCAACAGGAGAAAAAATATCACCAAAATCAATTCCCAACACCTGGGAAGAACCTTTTGCTACCAACTGAGCTTTGTATTTCTCCACCTTGCCTTCTACATTCTTCTTCTTCTTAAACACACATTTTCTCTCAATGGGCTTCCTTCCAGCCGGCAACTCCACCCGATCCCATGCCTCATTTTTATGCAAGGATGCCATTTCATCAACCATGGCCTCCTTCCAGAGTTTTCCATCCTCTAAATCTACTACCTCCCTAATGGTTCTGGGATCATCATCAGTTATAGTTAAAGCAAAACTTGAATAGAAAGCAGATGGACTATACCTTTCTGATTGTCTTCTTTCCTGAGTTTATCTTCTCATAGTTGGAGTTTGTGGCTCTTCCTCTTTTGATTTTTCTTCTGTTGTAGAGTCTGATTCATCCTCCTTTAGCTCAAACTCTATCTTCTCAGGTTCCTTTGGTAGGACTTCATGTTTAACAACATCTTTCACCTTTCTAAACACCACATCTCGGCTGCGCAAAACCTTCCTTGTTTCTGGGTTCCAAATATTGTAACCCATTAAACCATCCTTATACCCAATAAAGATGCACCTTTCAGATTTATTATCCAACTTGGTCCTTTTCTCCTTTGGAACATGTACATATGAATCACATCCAAATACCCTCAGATGTGAAAGAGATGGTTTCTTTCCATTCCATACCTCATGTAGAGTCTTATCCTCCAACGCTGATGAAGGTGATCTATTAACCAAGTAACATGCAGTCTCCACTGCCTCTGCTCAGAATTCTTGTCCTAACCTGGTACCACTAAGCATGCTTCTTTCCTTTTCCATCAACGTTTTGTTCATTCTTTCCGCAACTCCATTTGTTGAGGTTTGTATGGAGTATTCTTCTGTTGTGCTATACCACACTTCTTACAAAACTCTTCAAATTCCTTCTTGCAAAACTCCCCACCATTAACTGTCCTCAACACCTTCATCTTCTTCTCTGTTTGGTTTTCCACCAGAGCCTTAAATTCTTTAAAAATGTCAAAGACTTTAGATTTCTTCCTCAAGAAATATATCCATGTATTCCTTGAGAAGTAATCTATGAATTAAACATAGTACACAGACTTACCCAGTGATGGAACCGACATAGCTCCAAACACATCATTGTGCACAAGCTCTAATATCTTGTTTTCCCTCTTAGCACCAGAAGGAAAAATCACCCGATTATGCTTCCAATATACACAATGTTCACAGAAATCAAAATCTAGAGAGATATTAGACATACCTTCAACCATACCATTTCCATATAGTATCCGAAGACCCTTCTCTCCAATATGTCTAAGCCTTTGATGCCATAGCATGGTCTTTTCTCCAAAGACAGCTAAGATTTTCGCTCCACTTTTGGGAACCACAGAACTTTTGCACCCATAAATAATAGTGTAGCCCTGAAGCTTGTACAAAGTTCCAATCCGAACTCCCCGCATTAATACCAGTGCTCCTCGAACCATCTTACAGGTATCTTTCTCAAACACTATTTTTACACGTGTATCATCCATCTTTCTTACAGAAATTAGATTTCTGGCCAATGCACAAATGTGTATAACATGAGGAAGTGTTCTACTCCTTCCACCTTGCAGCTTCAGCTTGACTTTTCCACATCCAACGATTCTGGCCTTCCTATAATCACCTAAGAAAACATCACCGCCATCATATTTTTCATACTCGCAGAACCACTACCTATGGGGAGTGAAGTGAAAGGATGCACCCGAGTCAATCAACCATGACTCATGATCTACATGTGTGTTTGAAGAAGAAGCCAAATACACATCCCCAACTTCATCCGAGGTGGTTTTTGCCTCTACAGAAGGAGCATCATCAGATCCCTTTCCTTTCTTAGGAGCTTTAGATCTGCAGTCCTTTTTTTAGTGCCTTTCCTTTCCGCATTTCCAGCACACCTTTACAAGTTTTGCGGGAGATTTAGATCTCCCACTCGAAGCCTTATTCTTGTTTATGTTCTAGGACCTTCCTCATGGAGATAAGGCATCTCCATTCTGAACCTCCATATTTCTCCGTCTCATTTCCTCCGACATCGAGGTTGAGACAATGTCATCAAAATTCAAGGTAGTTGCATAGCTACCTATTGCAATAACCAAACTATCCCATGAGTCTAGTAGAGAACACAAAAAACTGATGCACCTATCTTCATCTGGTATTTTAATATCAATAGATGACAATTGACTTACCACAGTATTGAAGGTGTTCATATGCTTTGTCACCGAGTCTCCATCCTTCATCCTTAGGTTATATAGTTTTTCCACAGGAACAATTTATTCACCAGAGACTTAGATTGGTACAAAGTCCCAAGTTTGTCCCACAAATTATTCATCGTAGCTTCCCCAGGTACATTCAACAATACCAAATCTGATACACACAACCATATTGTGCTCTTCACCTTGCAATCCAACTTTTTCCAATCTTCATCTGACATTGTCATTTGTTTAGTACCTGGATCTACCATGATCCCCTGGTCTTTATCCACCAGCAGATCCTCCATCTTGAGCTTCCACAACTCAAAAATTTGACCATTAAATTTCTCAATCTCTATCTTTCCACAGCTCGCCATATTATTTCACTGCAAGAATCGATCGTGCAAATCTCCCACTGAACAAGGTCTACCACAGGCCCAAGAAAAAACCCCTCAATAGCAAAGGCGTCCCCTTGAAGCCGAAACCGCTCTGATACCAAATGCAGGTTTTAAACCTATACATAAATTATCTGCAAATGAATCTTAAAAATAGAAAATAAACAATAACGAGAGCATAAAACATAAAACAAATATACACATAAATTTTCCCCTAGATCCCAAATTGGGACAACCATCTTGATTTTTCATTATATTCCTTTTATTGTTACAACACATATATATACATGTCGAAGCATACATAAAACCCAATCCATTAACCCTAGATTAGAATGTAACCGTAGTTACCTTGACCAGATCTACAAAATACCAGGGGTCAAAAACCATCATGCCCCAAAACCATCTGCAAACCCATGCACAAAATCATGGGCGGGTCTGCCCAACAAAGAATAGGGTCCAAAAAAAATTTCTCGGGGCACTGCCCTGGACCCCGAACGCGAGGGGCTCCCGCCCTCCCCTATGACCCCCCTGCTTTGTCCAGCGCAACGTACAGAGGGAGATATTGGCCACACCCCCCCCCCCCCCCCCCCCCCCCCCCACGTGACTAGTCGTGGAAATAATATAACACATTCCCAACACTAGCTAATATGGTTGGTTAGGTGATAGACATGTGATTTTGAAAGCATCCTTGCTGTATTTTCTAATTTTTGGGTTTCTAAGAAATGACATGTACATGGTTTCCAAAAACACTAGAAAATTTATTTGCAAGGGGGTTTAAAAGGGGTAGTCCTTTTAGGGAAAAAGAGGGTTGAAAAACTCTAAATTCATTCATATATATTTTTATTTGTTTTAATGAAATAATTGAAGGCTTGTGGCATTTTTAGATAAACTATCATAGTTGAACACATCATATTATCTCTCTTACATTTTTTTCTCACTTGGTATGATTTTATTATTCATTTCATTTCATAGCTACACATCATGGGGATATCATTGCAATAGAAATAATCAATACTATATAATGTAGATGAAAATGAAATAATAAAAGTGCTTCTCGGTCAATTGCCTATGTAGTTGAAGGGTTGGGAGATGCATTCAAATGTCATGGGAGGGGGATTTAAAAGGGGGAGCCCTTTTAGGGAAAAAATAGGGTTGGAAAACTCTAAATTCATTCCTATATTTTTTTTATTTTTTTTAGTGAAATAATTGAAGGCTTTTGGCATTTTTATATGAGTTATCATAGTTGAACACAGATCATATTATCTCTCTTGCATTTTTTCTCACTTGGTATGACTTGATCATTCATTTCATTTCATACCTACACATCATGGGGAAATCATTGAAAATAAATATTCAAAACTATATAGAGTAGATGAAAATGAAACAATAAAAGTGCTTCTTGGTCAACTGCCTACGTAGTTGAAGGGTTGGAACATGCATTCAAAGGTCATAGGAGGGGGATTTAAAATGGGAGTCCTTTTAGGGAAAAAAGGGTTGGAAAACTATAAATTCATTCCTATATATTTTTATTTGTTTTAATGAAATAATTGAAGGCTTGTGGCATTTTTAGATGACCTATCATAGTTGAACACATCATATTATCTCTCTTACATTGTTTCTCACTTGGCATGATTTGATTATTCATTTCCTTTAATAGCTACACATCGTGGGGATATCATTGAAATAGAAATAATCAATACTATATAGAGTAGATGAAAATGAAATAATCAAAGTGGGTTGGAAAATTCTAAATTCGTTCCTATATAATTTTTTTTGTTTTAATGAAATAATTTAATTTTTTTAATAAAATAATTGAAGGCTTGTGGCATTTTTAGATGAAATATCATAGTTGAACACATCATATTATCTCTCTTACATTTTTTCTCATTTGGTATAATTTGATTATTCATTTCATTTCATAGCTACACATCATGGGGATATCATTGAAATATAAATAATCAATATATAGAGTAGATGAAAATGAAATAATCAAAGTGCTTCTCGATCAACTGCCTACGTAGTTAAAGGGTTGGAACATCCATTCAGAGGTTTTAGGAGGGACCCAGATAAAGAAATTTCTCTCAATTTTCCCTCTGAGGGAAAAGAACAAAGAAAGAAAGACCATACGATGCAGGGTATTTCATCCGTTGAGTTCTGGTGGCCCTATGTATTTCAAGAGCATTTCCTCTAGATGGATAATGAGTCTATAGAAGCCATCATTATAGTCAAGAGTCATAGACAGTGTTATAAATTCATTGATACAAAAAGTAGCAAACATATTTTTTAAATAAAAATGAAACCATGCTTAAATATCTAAGGATAGGATTTTACTAAAAGAGTGAATAACATAACAATGCATCATAATTAGAATATAAACATATCTTGTTGTAAATAATATAGGAATATTTAATCACATAAAAACTAGGAGAGTATTCCAACCTTCTAATTTTACTTACAAACCTGGACTAAAAAGGATGCGCTTTAAGGCTCAACTGATAAGGACATGGATGAAGCTTTAAGGCTTAACTGATAAGGAGAGTGATGAAGTCATGCCTATTGGTTGAATACATAAGGGTTAGTATTTATTTTGTTACACTTGCTAATCATATCATCTCTATTATGTATTTTAGGGAAAGAAAGAGAGGAATTCCATGAAAAAATAATATGCAAATGTTTCAACAAAATCAAACAAAATGAAATAATGCCATGGGAATAATTTCTTAAGTAAGGATACAAAATCATTTGGCTGTTACATTTATAGGTAAGGTAACATCAATATAGAGTTAGTTACTAATTTCTTGTGTTTTAAGCAAGTCTAACATCTGTGGTTGCTTATGATATCTTAATATATTGAGCAACATAGAATACTCATAGGAGAAGCTTCCATGACAATCCCAACAATCAATGGAGGAAGAAAATTTCTAATTAATGAAAAAAACAATTTAACTGGTATGAGGTTGCCCATAAAATTATATTCCAAATTTCTTGAGTAATACAGTTTGATTTATGTGAATGTGCTCATTAAAAGGTTCAACATAAGTATTGACATTTTCCAAGCTACTTCTCATAAGTACTATGTCAACAATTGCATTGGTATATTTGTACCAGCAACAATTACCATGTCCACATCCATAACCAAAATTTTTGGAGAATCGCTAATGTCATTACCTATCATTACAATTATCATCTCAAATTTATGTTGAACCAAAAACATGAGGAAATAAGTTCTCTTCATACGAATCTTAATATATTACAAAATAAAATGTTTAGAACTCAATAAGGGTTTCTAACCTTTTTCAATAGTCATACAAAAAATACACATGACAAGGAAAAAAGTAGAGGGAGGAACAAATGCTTGGTTGAGAGCCAAAAATACACATGACAATGACAAAAATAGGAGGAACAAATTATTGGTTGAGAGGCTTAGGGGTGAAAATCAACTGAAATATAATTACCTCTAACTCTTTCATTTTCTCACTAGAACATTTATTCCATGACAATGTCAATTCCACATTATTTTAAACTCTAATTGATTTCAAAATGGACATTTTGCTTTGGATTATTTGATTTTGACATACAAATATTCCTACCAACTCTCCATTAGTACAGATATATTCCACAATATTTAGAACATTTCTTCCATGATAATGTCAATTCCACAATATTTTAAACTCTAATTGACTTATGAATTAATATCTATTTCAAGTCGATGAATAGTAGTTATGAACAATAGTGAATATTAGCAGTGAACAACAATGTGAGAAAAATTGTTCTAACCAATGTTAGTACTCTATGGAAGCTAACATCAGAGGTTTCATCCTTAACAATATTGGATATATTTATAGTTAATAAAATTCTCTCTCCAACAACAGTGAATAACGATGAATAACAGTGTGAGAAAAATTATTCTAATAATGTTAGAAACAAATGTTAGTACTTTATGGCAGCAAACATCGGAGGTTTCATCCTTAATAAAATTGGATATATTTATAGTTAATAAACTTCCCTCTCCAGCAATAGTGAACAACACTGAATAACAAACAGTCCCACCTTGCACAAACACAAACCAAAAAAAACTAGGAGAGTAGTCCAACTTGGAAAAAGAAGGACAATTATAAAGAAGTATGTACACAAGTTATAAGGCTGAGGTAAGCTATATAATGGTGTAAGTAAGTTGCATATCACTGATCATTACTTCTGATTTTCCTTGTATCGTAGCTAGTCTATTGCTTTATCTTATTCACATGGTCATGTTCATCGATCAATAAAGCTCTAGCTCCTCAAGAATGGCATATTGGGTAGACAATGCGATTAGAACCTATATTAGTGCTTCAGCTATGATCTATTGATAATATTGGCATGTGGTTATTCATGTATCAGTTTAGCTTTCCATACTGACATATATGTATAATTTATGTGTTGTTATACATATATTCCCTATCCATGGAGTGTAGATTATGGAAACATAACACTAATACTAGTACTACTTACCCGCGCCCACCACAAGCACGGACCACCCCTACACAAGCAAGCAGTGAAAATAAAGACAAGCAAACACCTAGGCATAGAGAGACCTGGGATGGAAAGGAAAGGAATGAGAGAAGAGGGGAACAAGGGAAGGAAACAAGGAGAGGAGCAGTGGATAAAGATCCCCCCCGCCCCCCACTCCCGCCCCCCCACCTTCAGCCCCACCCAGGAGATACAGGTAATACAAGAAGGAAAGTTGAATGAAAAGAACAATGAATAAAGAGGGAAGATAGAAGGCTAGGAGAGATAAAGAACGAGGATGGTAGCTGAGAGAGAAGCATCAGGTTATGTAATCCCAAAGAAAGATAACCTTACATAGAATTAAATCAGCACAAACAGAAACAAACAACCTTACACATAATTAAATCATTTAGAAAACAAAAACAAAGAACCTTACACATAATTAAATCAACACAAACAAAACAAAAACTAGGAGAGTAGTTCAACTTGGAAAAAGAAGGGCGAGCATGTCGGGCCGAGGTGGAGGAAGTCGAGACGAGTTATAGACAAACACAGATCTGAGGATGAGCAGAAGAGGATGCATAACTGAGTCGAGGACGATGCCACCGAGACAAGTTGTAGATGAAAACGCAGGGCCGAGAAAGAGAAGAGGAGCCTGAAAAATCACTGCAAAATTGAAACCAAAATTAAATTGAAACAAAAACAAGAAAAAGAACTAAAATTTCCTCTAAAACAGACTTACCTTACCTCTCCAACAGACACGACGAGCATAAGAGGATGCAGAGTCGAGTCGAGGACAAAGAGGCTGATAAAAGTTGCAGAAACGCAGGGTTGAGCATGAGCAAAGAAGCTTGCAAGAAACACAAACAGTTAGAGAACCAAACTTCAATCAAAGAAAACAAAAATTAAACAAAAATTAAATGTATTTCCTTACCTACCTCTCCAAGAGTCGCAACGAGCAGAAGAGAATGCAAAACTGAGCCAAGGATAAAAACGCAGGACCGAGCACCTGCGAACAATCTCACCTTACCTCTCCAACGTTCACAACAGTTTCATAACGGTTACAAAACTGTTGAAAATCTTCTCAGGCTCTGATGGCTACTACATTTACAAGAAAAAGTTTGGCCGAACTTTTATTGTCGGGTTTTCTATCTCCAGCAAAAAATATAGTTAGTGACATTGTTAATGGTAACGATAGAATGGAGAGTGAAATTTTCAGAAGCGTTTCTCACGAAGTGTAACCCATTTTCGTGATTTTGCCCTTATATCATATATCCTTACGCAACCATCAATAAGTAAGAAAAATAATGCCATCTTAACATAACATAAGGAGTAAACAACTCATATGCATAACACTGTAAACTTGCCAAAAATTGTCCTTTCTATTAGCTCAGCTCTATTTAATACATCAAACTTCGATATATCAACTTTCCCTTACAAAACCATTCCGCGCACACAACCAACAGAGTCCGCACACAGCGGGGACTATGTCTCATCACACACAACCAACAAGATCCTTTCAACCCAACCCAAACAACCCTTAAAAACGCATAAACTTATCAAAACATCAATATCATGATCTTACTTAGAACTTAACTACTTAGCTTAGACACAATCTATCTTTTTATATTCTCCTAGCGCATATATACTATGGTCACAAACCATGGTTTGAGACCCATAGTTTACCCTCAAGCCCATTTACATCAAATTGTGGATTTTGACCCACCCCAAAGCCCCTTGAATCCCTTTGCGTAGTGCACACATACAAAATTATACAAAAAGACATCGAAAATTGTGTCTCAGGGAACCCCGCTCCAACAAAGACACATAGATCCAAATATAGATATTCTATAGTATTATATAACCAACTTAGATCCATATTAACCCCGAATCTATCAAGCACCGAGAGGGATCAAATCTCTCGAGGTGTCTTTCCTCAATTTTTTCAATTAAAAAAAAAGATTTGCAGTTTCAGAGATTAGATCCCTTTAGGCGCTTAATAGATCTGGGGTTAAGATGAATCTAAGCTGGTTTAAGTAAACCATTTCGTATTAGTTATTAATATTTATATGTTTTTTATTAAATTAAACACCATATTTATTGTGCAATGATCATTTCTATCTTTTAAATATCATAAGTTTATTAGAAAAAATTAAAGAGAGCATACATATAAGCCACTAGAAAGGATATCATAGATGTTTGGATGAAAAATATCTCACACTTACTAGAATACCTTTATTCATAGCCAACATAAATTAATTTTATTTTATCAACATATTTTTTAAATAATATATTATAAAAATCATCAATTAATTATGAAAGGTTTGGATGGAAAAAATATCTTTCTTTTATATTGATATATACCTTTGTTCATATCCAACATAAACTAGTTTTATTTTATCAACATATTTTTTAAAGAATATATTACAAAAATCATCAATTATGAATGCAAGTTCATAATGATTTAAGTATATAATTTAGAAACCAACTTATTAATAATCCAAATAATTCCTATTTATAACTAAACTAAAACTATTATTTTTATTAAATCTTAAAAATTCACTTGATATTTAATATCTATGATAAAAACTCTGAAATCTAAAACATTGTCTAGAATATATACTCGATTTATACACACGACATATACACAGGTATTTATCTAAGAATGGGGACAAAGACCTGCACTTATCCAGCACTTACGACTTTTCCCTTTAGGCTTCATGCTATTATCGTGGACTCCTCGCCATATGTAAGTGATGAATCTAGTGGAGACACCAAAAGGGGAGAGAGTTCTAATCACTTCCTTCGTTGAAGTGTATCAAAGAGGACACAAATTGTGTGTCTCATCCAGTGACTCGAGTGAATATTGTGCTCAGCGAAACACGTGGCGTAGGAAAGTTAAACTAATAACATCTCTTCAAATTGAAAAATGACCCCACTCTTCAAAAATGATCCACGACTGCAGCACCAAGTAATTCTTTGTTTTCTTGGCATCTCAACAGTCCGCATGACAACAACATTCGCAACAGTGGAGTATTTTTTTTAGGTTTTATTGCCATTTCAATCATTACTGCTTCGCTCGTTTGGGGAGCGTTTTGAGAATATGTTGTCAGTTTTCATCATAGAAATTCGAACGAAGCGTTCTGTGAATATGTTGTCAGTTTTCATCATAGAAATTCGAACGAAGCGTTTTGTGAATATGTTGTCAGTAAGTCCATCATTGGAATTCCAAGCGGAACGTTTTTGCTAATATATTGTCAGTTTTAATCATAGGAATTCTAATCGAACCGCTTCATCGTTTGATCCATCTCTATATAATCCCTAGAATTGCAGGGATTTACAGGAACGTGGAGTAGAGGCAAATCTGTGTGAAGTGGGAAGGGAAAAGGGTTCGAGATATTGATTATACTTATTTCATCCAACTAATCATGTCGAGTGCACCAAGTTCTCCAAAATACGTTGACGTGAATCCTCGAGATTTGCGTTTCACGCAGGACAGTATCAAGAATTCCTTCAGCGAATACTACGGCGGCAAGCAGTTGGGCGAAGCGGTGAGGGACATTAAGGATGGAAAGTTCGAAGTGGGCCCTCTTAACGTCCATAAGGGAAACGATGGGCAGCTCTATAGCGATAACAATCGAAGCCTGTTTGCGGCCCGGAAAGCCGGCGTTGATTCAGTTAAGGTGCAGATAACGTCCGACGATTCCAAATCTCGCCATTTTGGAAGAGAAATGAGGGAGAAGGTGAGTGACCCCAATTTTGTTCCCAGAGTAAGGGGCTCTACTACTCCATGACAGCCCAGGCCTTACAACGGTTTGGCAGTAATATAATCAAATAAATTTTTTATGTGCAGATGGATGCATCCAGCTACTTTGTAGACTGTCTTTTGTTTTAAATAAGTGATCGACTCGCTCAATTTTTGCGATGTGTTTTCAGTTTTGTGAGTATTAATATAATTAAAAAGTACTTGTGATTTTCTTTTGGTGTTTTCTCTTTAACTAATAGCAACCCCTTAACTTTTATTCTTAGGTTATCATATCTCCATCTCCCACTTGGGGAAGAATATAATTTACAGCATAGAATATGTATTGACTGACTTGTCTATTTTTGCTGATTCATCGTGACTATTGCAAGTTTTGTGTGCATGCTTGTGATTCTCGTGCATGGCCATGCATGTTGCTGCGTTTACCTCGGCATCGTTCCTGTTTATCGGGCTGCTTCAAAGCTATATATGGAAAGTTGAGATTTATGTGAAAAGTAAATTTTTTTCAATTATTTTAAGTAAAGTGATTAATTTAATATTATTTTAAGTAAAGTGATAAATTTAAAAAAAATAATAGATAAATAAATGTTAGATTTAGCTTTTTTTTTTAATATAATATTAATAAGCTATAATAAAGTAGGGTCAATAAGGTTTTTTTAAATATATGTTTTTATTTTTATCTTTTAGAATGATATTTATTTTAATGCTTATTATATATTGATTTCTATACACATTTACTACTGATTTAATTCATACAATTTAACTTATAAGTAATTAAATGGTATAGCTTTACCACTTTATATTATAATTGTTTTTAGATGTTTATTTCAAAATGTTACGTGAGATTTCGTATATATTCAATGTGGAGTTGACATTGGATCAAGTAAATATTTTTATAATGTTAGTTTTTTTCTTTTTAATAAGTCAGATTGAATTTAGGTTTTGGTGATGATAGAAAGGTTGTCTTGTCATGTTTAACATTTTGACTATGTCAAATTACACAATATTAAAAATAAAAGTAAATTAAATAAAAAGATTGACATAATGTAATGAACATTTAACTAGGTTAAAATACAATAAAAATAAAAATAATGATAAACTATAAATATAGTCCATGATATTGACCCATGGTATTCATGTGGAATGTAGTTTCTTTATAGGGGGAACTAAGATGGCCTAAATCAATCTGGATCTAAACCAATTATTTAATAAAATGATTTTTAAATGTTTATAACCATTATTCTTTTAAAATTTTACTTAATAAAATGTATCTAAATTTTCATACATCCAAATATACAGTTTTTATTATTTTTGTTACAATTATTTTATTATTCCAAAAATACATGTTTTTTTTTGTTATATATTATTTATGTTACAACTGTTTTATAATTCATGAGTTTTTTTTTTTTTTTGTAAAATTAAGCAGTTATATTAATGAATGAGAATAAAAATACAATGGTCCGCAGGGGTCATAGCGACCTGCCTGCGTTGACTGGGTGGCCTTTCCAGGCAAATTCCTGCAGCATATACAGTGCGCTGTCTAAGTAGAGTTTTCATGGAGCCCGTGAGGTGATCCTGCAAGAGTGGTGGGCATCTTGCTGCGAGGTGGGCTGAATGCTGCGCGGTGGCCAGATTGCTGCCTTAAGTTCCTGAGATTGTCGTGCTTGAAGTAGATGAGCATTCAATTTATTGATGCGTCTTTTGGGTGTGCAGTGATGTCTCCAATCTTGATTGCGCAAGCCTGTTGGCGCAGATCTTCTCTTGTCAGTGGCTCATCTCCAGATCTTTTCTTTTCAGTGGCGCTTCTGCCTTGGTTTAGCATTTCTTCTGTTGTTTGAAGCCATGGTGTGCCTTGCTGCCGAGGCCTAAGTGTGCAGATCTGTCTGCTGGAGCTTTTTGCAGTTTTCTTTGAGCACTCCTTCGGCTAGATCGTGCCAGAGGCTGTGGAATTCTGCCATCTGGGAATCTATCCCTGCATTTGCTAAGACATCAGCTATCTTGTTTGCCTTTCTGCGAACTACTTGGAATGTAATCCCTTGCAAGTTGCAGAGATGATTTTGGAGATCCTGCAGTGTTGCCGATAGCCTCCAGCTGGGGGTAACTTTATGTACCTGCGCTCCCATCTGGAGTTTCTTTATCATCCTGATTATGATCTCCGAGTCTCCTTCCACTATCAGTGGTAGAAATCTGTAGCGACCTGCCAGAATGAGACACTGAATGAGAGCTATTAGTTCTGCAGCGTTGTTGGTGTTCACTCCGATGTTGCCATGATAGACGAGATGAATTGTGCCTGTGTGATCCCTTACTACTCCCCCATAGCCAGCTATTCCCGGGTTCTTTCTTGAAGCCCCGTCGAAATTGAGTTTGAACGTGTTTAAAGGGGGCAGAGTCCAATTGTCCTGCGTTGTTCCACTGGAGACGCAGTTTTTACCAGCAGGGTTGATCTGGGTTTGAATATTTAGGATTTGAATGATTCTGTCATCATTCGGTGAAGTATTGCCCTCTTTCTGCAGAGTGCCCATTCCATTGACCGTTTCTTTGATGAGCTGTCTCACTTTTCCTATCAGCATGCTTACTGTCAGTGCAGAGTTTTTAAAGACTCGTGCGTTTCGTTCTTTCCAAAGGATCCAGGCTATTGCTCCCGGTATTAAGTTCCAGGCACTGTTGACCAAGGGATTGGAGGACATGGATGTTCTCCACTGGCTGAGTGAGAGTTGAATGGAGTCTCTGTTTCTGTCAGATTGTCTGAAGATCATAGCCATGTCATCCCACAGAGAGTAGGCCATTGGACAGGCATTGAGTATGTGATTGAGAGTTTCTGGGCCATCCTCACAGAGTATGCATCGTGAAGGACCTATGAAGCCTCGTTTTTGAAGATTGTCCCATGTGAGTGCTTTGTTGTGCATGACCAGCGAGGAGAAAAGTGTGATTTTTGGCCATGATCCTCTGCTCCAAAGGGTTTGCCAACTGTGGTCTGGTTGCGGATCCAGAGAGGCCGCCAAGATCTGATATGCTTCTTTGAGGTTGAACGTTCCTTTGGGGTTTCTCCCCCATCTCAGGATGTCCTCTTTGTTGGAATTAAGGATTCTTCTTTTGTCCAGGTCTTGTAAAAGCTGGTCTACGTTCATCAGGCCTGCTTGAGCTTGCCATTGTTCTCTGGATAGCCACTTTTGCCAGGTAGTGGCCTCGCTTGCAGGTTGCCAGTAGTCTGCTACCGTAACCTTGCCGGCCTCCTGCATAGCTCTTTTAAGAATATTCCAGTCTGGGTGTTCCAAGGTTGGAAGCTGCTGCCAAACATCTTCCCAAAAGAGGGCAGTTTTTCCTTGGTGCACTTCCCAGAAGCTGTGCTACTGCATGATATATCTGTTCTCCCAGGCTTTATTCCAGATGGGGGATCCTTGCCTAGTGCCGGTCAGCCGAATGAGGTCTCTGTCCCTGACTTGAGTTGTGTATTTCGCTTTCCACCAGGTTCCCCACAGGGAGCTAGGATTTTCTACCCATCTCCACCAGATTTTTGCTGCTACGGCCTTGCTTAATATTTCTGGATCTCTTAGGCCCAAACCTCCCTCCCTTTTTGGTTTGCAGATGTCTGTCCATTTGATGAGAGCCCATTTGGATTGCTTCGAGGCTCCATTCCAGAGGAAGGATCGCTGAATGCTTCGGATGGATTTGTACACCGCCTTAGGTGCTGCTAGTGCTGAGAACATATATGCTGGCATGGTTTGCAGGACTGATTTGACTAAGATCAGTCTGCTGGCCATGTTTAAGGCTCGGTATGTCCAGTTGCTTAGCCGAGCTTTCATTTTGTTGAGGAGGTCTTCCCAGTTGGCAGATTTGTAGGCATATTCCGAAAGTGGTATGCCCAGATATTTAGTTGGAAGGGAGGTCTTTTGGATCTGCAGAATTCTGCTGAGATTTCTTTGCACGGGAATGGATGTGTTGAAGAAAAAAAAATTTGATTTGGTAAGATTAATTTCCATACCTGAGGCCTCCGAGAAAGTCTTTAACACTTGGCTGATGGTTCGAGCTTCCTGCACTGTGGGGGTGCCCATGAGCATTGTATCGTCTACAAATTGCTGATGCGTTACTGTGGGTCCTTGTTGTGCCGGTTTGATGCCTTTGAGTTGATTCTGCCTTCTTGCCTTGGTTAAAGATCTGCCCAACCCTTCTGCCATTATGATGAAGAGAAAAGGAGACAAGGGCTCTCCTTGCCGTATACCTCTGGATGGTGTGAAGGGTTGAAGGGGTCCTCCGTTCAGCAGAATGGAGAAGAAAGCGCCTGAGACCAGTTCCATTGTCCAATTTATCCATTGCTGACTGAATCCGAAAGCCTGGAGGATTGCTCTCATGTATTGCCAGCTGATTCTGTCAAAGGCCTTTGACAGGTCAAGTTGGATAAGCATGCCTGGAGTCTTGTTCGTTTTGAGAGAGTGCAGCACTTCCTGGGTGAGGATGATGCTGTCCGTGATCTGCCTGCCTTCGACGTAGCCAGTTTGCTCCTGAGAGATAATTGAAGGGAGGACGGATTTGAGTCTGTTAGCCATCAATTTAGAAAGGATTTTATAGAGGACATTGCAAAGGGCGATGGGGCGAAACTTGTCCGGGGAGTCAGCCTGGCCAGATTTGGGAATTAAGGTGAGGAAAGTGGCATTGATGGCTGGTAGCACTTTTTTGGTTCTGTGAAAGTTCCTTACCAGGATGAGGAGGTCTTATTTGATGATGGACCAGCAGGCTTTAAAAAATTCAATTGTAAATCCGTCCGGTCCGGGAGCCTTGTTTGTGGCCATGGTGAAGATGGTCTCTTCAATCTCCTGCTCGGTAAAATCCTTTAGAAGGAGGGAGTTTTGCTCCTGAGTAACAAGGCTGGGAATGGCATCAGTGATTGCATTGATGGCTTGGGTTCTGTTTAGGCTTGGTTCGCTGAGAAGAGAGGTGAAATAAGAGTTGAGTTCATCCCCAATGTGCTCCCTGGAGAACACCTTATCGTCATCAGCTTTTTTGAGAGAGAGTATTCGATTGCAGGCTCTGTGCTGGATAGTGGACTTATGGAAGAAACTGGTGTTGCGTTCTCCTTGCTTTAGCCATTGCACCCTCGATTTCTGTCTCCACAGCATCTCTTCCTGCTTAAGTCGTTCTTCCCATTGTCTTTGTAGATTTGTTTCTTGGGCTTTCCTTTCCTCATCATGCCCTTCTGTGATCATTGTTTGCTGTAGTAGCGCCATTTTTTCCTCAAGTTCTTTTTTGGCTTGAAAGATGTCTCCAAAGGTGTCTTTGTTCCATCGTTTGAGGTTGGATTTGATGGTTTTGAGCTTTTGCTGGAAGATATACATGATGTTGTCGCTTCTTATGGTGGTTTGAGTCCACCAGCTTTTTATGTTTTCCATGAAAGTAGGGTGTTCTGTCCAAAAGGCCTCGAATATGAAAGGTCTGTTGTGGGGCTTTTCAAGATTGGTGAAGTGGATCTGTACAGGCCAGTGATCCGAGCCTCCTATAGGCAGAAGGTTGGCCTCCATGTCGATGTTTTGCAGCAGAATGGATTCCGATAAGAGGAACCGATCGAGTCTTGATGCTATCTGCCTGTTTCCTCCTTGCTTATTATTCCAGGTATGCAAACCATTGACTGTAGGGATGTCAGTAAGTCTTGATTCGGCAATAAAGGTGTTAAATGCCTCCGAGTCCTTATCCAATTTTCGTAAGCCTCCCTTTTTCTCCGCTAGAGTGGTGATCATATTGTAGTCTCCGCCTGCAATCCAGTGTGTTGCCCCATGGTGTTGTCTGACTTCGTCTAGGTCCTTCAGCATCTTCAGCTTCTCCTGTATTCTTTGAGGCCCATACACATTGGTGATACATATCGATTGGCTTGAATCAGGCATGTTGAGGATGACCGATAATGAATTCTTGGTGGAGAGAGCATTCTGCAAGAAGAATTTGTTTTTGTTCCAGAATGTTAATAACCCTCCTGATTGCCCAAGGGCATCTATGCTTATACATTGATGACTGTTGGAAACGAGTTTTTTGAGCGTTTCTGTGCCCTTGGGAGAGCATTTGGATTCTTACAGAAGGACAATGTCTGGGTGCTGCGAGAAGATGCGATTTTTCAAGATTCTTCTTTTGCTGGTGCCGTTAAGCCCCCTGATGTTCCAGGTTGTGATTTTCATTGGGCTTTCTTTGGAGCAAATAGGACTAAGGCCCTGATTTTTCCTTCATTGATGAGACGTCTGCCTAGCTCTTGTATTTGCTGTCTGGTGGATTTGCGTCCCCGTTTTCTGCCTGGTCCTTGTGGTTTGTATTGATCCAGATCAAGGTTGGCTTGAATACCTGTTTGATTACTATTTCCCCATTTCCTTTTGGCTGTATTTTGGTTGATGTATTCCAGCTGTAAGTATGCCATTTCTATCTTCTCCAAGTGTTCCTGGGGAATGGCGTCCACGCCCAGTTTGGACCATTGCTCATTGACCTTTTGGAGATCAAGATCTCCCAAAATTTCCTCCAGAGGATTGCTTGAGGTTGTAGTGGAGGGCTGATCTGGTTGTGGTTCAGTGCATTGCGGGGTTTGCATTGAGGTGTGGCCGGTAGTAGTCTGGTTGGAAGCGAGATTTGGGTTTTGTTGCAGTTCCTGGGCTTGAGAAGAAACAGAGGTTGTGCTTGGAGTATTGATCGTAGTCATGGGTTGATTGGATAACGGTGGATCCTATGCAGTAGGGGTCTGTGAGACTTTGGGTTGCTCCGGTGAATCAAGGTTGCTCAGAACTTCAAAGCTGTTTTGCTGTGTGGAGGCTTTATTGGTAGGGTTGGTATTGGTGGGGGGTTTTGTAGGCTTTTTTCCTTTCTTGCCTCTGCTCTTTCTTGCGACTGTGGTGAAGCCAGGCGTTGGAGTAGCCGCTTGTTCCTGTTGGGCCTGAGGTTGTGGTTTATTTGCAGTGCAGATGTGACTTAGATGGCCGTGCTGTCTGCATGTGCGGCATCTGAAAGGGATATTTTCGTAGTCTATGGTTTGCTTCCATTGCACTTCTTTATGGATCAGTTCCATATGATCTGGGAGGGGCCCTGAGATGTCCATGTAAATACAGAGTCTGGCATAGGCTGTGTACTTACCTTGTATAGTGAGATCTGAGGCTTTGATGAAGACTCCCAACTGGTTTCCGATGGCCTCCAAGATGCGTTTGTTCCAGTAATCCACAGGTAGAGAGTGCAGGCGGATCCATACTGGAACTTTCTTGAAATCCTCCTACTCTGGTGCAAAGTTTGGCCTCCAGTAAGTGATGTATAATCCTGCAGAGTTGTAGAAATACGGGCCGCCTTCGAATATGCGGTCTCTGTCATCCTTGTGAGCGAAAATTATTGTGAAAAATCCTCTCGATCCCAACTGAAGATCGTAGTCCCCTTTGGGTTTCCATTTTTGGTTGATCCACCAGCATAGGGCCTTTTCGTGAAGTCGAACCCCCATGAATCTACAGATCAGGGCCTGCTTGCTCATATGGTCCCTGTACTCCTCGATCCAAGGGTCATCAATGATTAATTTGGGTATTTTTTTTGATATGGGCTTGCATGTGGACTGAGTTTGCTCGCAGCGTTGTCCTGGAGTTTGCCCTTCGGACGCAGTTCCTTTGGGCGCTGAATTGTTGCTTTGTTCTGCTGATCTGGAGCTGGATGGAGCAGTGAAGGCGTCCGAGGGTATGCTGTCGAATATGAAGGGCGTGCAGTTTGGGGGGGTCGAACCCCCCCCCTGTGTTGTGCATGTGTCGAATCAGATCAGAATGGCCCTGAGGGATCTATCTGTCGCGTTCCTGAATGGTTGGCAGGCTTGCAGAGCCGTGATCAGGAGCTGCAGAGTTTTGGCCCTAACCGCCTCTTCTCAGAAGCCCGCGCTCATATGTACTTGCTCCCAAGTTATAATTCATGAGTATTATTTCTTAATATATAAAAAATTAAATTAATAATGAAATTTTTTAAAATATGTGATTGTTTTTTTAATTTCCAAATTTGATTTTCACCTCGATTTTTTTAATAAAATTTAAATTAATAACTTAATAAAACAAGATTTAACATAAAAAATTTGTAAAATACATAAACATTAAATTTTTTGGTACATAAGCATAAAATCTCTATTTATAATAAAATTTATATCATAAATTTAAACTCCACACAAACCAATTAATTTATATTACATAGATAAAAAAACAATATAAAAAGGGAAAATAACTATTTATATATTTAAAAATTACATTTTTGTGCTACTATTCTCTCCAACAAAAATATGATAGAAAGGTTGTAATGTCATGTTTAACATTTTGACTATGTCAAATTACACAATTAAAAATAAAAGTAAATTAAATAAAAAGATTGACATAATGTAATGATCATTTTAACTAGGTCAAAATACAATAAAAAATACAGCCCATGGTATTGACCCATGGTATTCATGTGGAATTTAGTTTCTTTATAGGGGGGGAGCCAAGATGGCCTAAATCAATCCTAATTTTGGATCTAAACTAATTATTTAATAAAATTATTTTTAAATGTTTATAACCATTATTCTTTTAAAATTTTACTTAATAAAATGTATCTAAATTTTCGTACATCCAAATATACATAGTTTTTCTTGTTATTATTTTTTTTACAACTATTTTATTATTCAGACCTTACAACAAACCCTAAAAAGGCATAGCGTTGAATTTATGGAATCCATTTACCCTCATACACATGAGAAGTGCAATGAAAAATCTTGGAATCTCATGAAGCTTATCTCATGTTCCATTCATTGGAGAAGAAAAGAAGACAATGGATTCTTATAAAGGATGTATGATTCTTTAGAAGGAAACAATGTTGACAAGGCTATGAAGGACCAAATAGATCTCACTGATTCAAGCGAGCGCTCAAAAAGAGAGACATTAGTGATATAGAGACAATTTATTCATAAACAAAAGAGCTAGAATTATAACCCAAGATAGATTTATGGGAAGAGAAACATTCCAAATGTAAGGAGGAATAAAATACTAGACAAAAGACACTTACCTATTGCAATCAGTTGAAAAAAAAGGTATCTCTAAAGGGTCACTTAGGGAGGAATCTATTATCTAAAAGATTGGGAAAATAATTTCATTTAAAACAAAAATATACTATCACTAGGGAAGGGAATTATTACATTTAAAATTTGTTCCCATTCTTGTCACTACAAAATTTGATTGTTGCTTTTTATTTGATGGGAAAATAAATGATCTTTAAAAGGCACTAAAGTCTTAGTCTTGAATTATGATCCTTAAATAAGTCGCTAGATTCCCTGATTATGAGCTGAAATTTTCTTCTTACTACTGGGTCTTCATGTGTTTGTTATTCTAACTGAGGTGAAAAGTTATAAAGAAGTGGAATATTTTTCGTTCAAAGAGGAATTATGGAAATATGATTGTAGATAATTTATTAATATAAAAGGGCCCAATGTCTCTTATCCATAAAATTGACGATTAAGATAACTCTATGCTCTATGTTCAAATGACATGTGAAGGTGGATTTACCATACTTAAGCTTCTTAGTAGTCCCTTATGAAGTACAACATGTTACAGTGATAATTTTTTATTGCATTAAGTAATTCTAGGTGTAGAGTAGAGTCAGAGTTCTAGGAGTAGTATGAGAGGAATTCATGTGAGAGAAGCAAATAATTTCATGGAAGGGTGAAGTTGCCCAACATGGTCATAAAAACCAAGTGCATCTTTCATGCAGAAAAAAAAAAAAGAAAAGGTCTTGAGTAATTTGCCCAGAATGTCTCATCCATTATGAAAAAACACATCTTACATGCAATTAATAACAAAGAAGTTGTTCCACATCAATTATCCAATATGGACATTTTGATTTGAGGTACAGTAAGAAAGTTCCTACTACCTCTTCTTTATTATATGTTATTCTTTCCTATACCACAACATTACCCTTTGTAACATCCTACTACCCTATACCACAACATTACCCTTTGTAACATCCTACTACCTCTTCTTTCTTATATGTTATTCTTTCCTATACCACAACATTACGACGTTTCCTTTGTAACATGTGGTGCAATTTCTAATATATGTATATATTATAAAGAAATAAAAAGATAAATTTTCATGGTTATTATTATTTTATGTTTTGAAAATTTCCTTGATATTTAAAATATAATTTATGTAGTTTGCAAATTTAAAAATTTAATTAGAATTGAAAATTTAACTGCAGAAAAAAATTTCAAAACTTTGTATAATGAAAAATTACAATATATAATAAATTTATCAAACTAAAAAATAATTTAGATATATTTAAATACATTTTTTTTAATGTATAATTTTAAAAAAAAAATTACATATTAATTTTAAATTAATACACGGTACTGTAACCATATCTTAAAATCTAACTTTAATCCAGAAATTGCTTGATACCCCTAAAATTTTAAGAAACAAATCCTATTTTCTACCTTGACATAAGTAGTAAGAGTGTTGAAAATTTAGGAGGACAATTTACCTTGGAGCCGAGCATCCATACTATAGTCTTGTGGTTGTAGAGGAACCAAGTAGACTCTTTGTTTACAAAGAAACAAGGAAAATAAAAATCAAAGGGAGAGGGTGTATAAAGAAATCAAGCCATTTATTTAATGATATATTTTATATTATTAATATTAAAATTAGTAATTGTATCATATGTTGCAAAGGAAATATCATAAGGTAGTAGTATAGGAAATGCTAGGAGATATAAAAATAATGATTTTTTTTTTATCCTAATTTGAACTTAGGAAAGAGTAGAAAATCAAAATTAATGATTTTTTACTTCTTTTAATTGAATTTTGATCTTGAGTAGGAAATGATTTTTTCTTTATTCTAATTTGAACTTACGAAAATATAGGAAAGAGTATAAATTCAAAATTAATGACTTTTTTACTTCTTTTAATTCGAATTTTGATCTTGAGATCCTATGAGACCTTTTTCTTTTTCTGTTCCCATTCCCTTTCATGTATTGTTAGTAGTTCGCCAGAATAGGTTGTATACTTGAAAAGTAGAGTTTCTACATTGTTGTACCATGCAAAAAATCAAGTAATCTCCAAAAGGTACATGTAGTTGTGTCCTTAACATGTCTATTATTATCCTTCATTGTATTGAGAATAAAGTTGAGAGCAACATTGACAAGGAAGAAAGCTAATGGCCAATCATTGAAGAATTCATTATTGTAACGTAGGTAGAGACCCAAGACCAGACGTTATATTGCATTATTATTATGTATCATAACACCCTATGTACATTAATAATTAATAACATGCGTCACCAAAAATGGTTTCTAATTATAATTTCCCTCTTGGTTTCTAATTATGATTGATAAAATAATGGAACGAACCAACCATACCCTCGAGGGAATATTAACACTTTCTGTATTGATTCCATAACTGCTACTTCGTACATAATGATTAATTAAAGCATTGGTCAGATTGATATCCTTCAATTCCATCTTTACTCACTATAATTTTATTTATTATCTATTATATAAGAATGTGCCCCACACAATTATTGGAAGCTTACAGAACCATATTATTCACTTGAAAAATATTGGAAGAACCTTAAAACCGGAGGGCGCTTGAAAACCTATCTACAAGAAATATTAGAAGTTTACAGGAACAAATTCTTCACTTGCAAAACGTTGGAAGAACCTTAAAACCGGAGGGTGCTTGAAAACCTATCCAAAAGAAATCTTGGAATTTTGTAGGACCATATTCTTCATTTGAAAAATATTGGAAGAACCTTAAAACAAGAGGGCGCTTGAAAACCTATAATGTGAGCTGGACATCTAGGAATATTAGAGGCTAGAGTAGAGGCTGTTGGAGTATAATTTCCAACTGCCAGAGGGAATTAACAGGCGGCAGGATGATGAACAGTGCAGAGGTTAAAGGCGGCAGCACGCTGGAAGCAGGATCATCATTCGACAGGAGATCGACGGTCAATGGGAGAAAAAACAGTCTGGAAGTTAACAGGAGCGATACCCCTGCTGTTGACCAGCCGATCACACGTTGACCAGCAATCAACGGTTGCAATTTAGTGCGGGGCTTTACCCTGACCATACTGAGCCGACAGAATAGATCCCCCGCAACCACTGTCATGTGGTGTCTTCGCCAGCGCACCACCGATCCACAGCCACTTCTGCCACCATGCGAATTCGACATAAATGAATTTTTCCAAGCGGTGCCGGTATATTTATGATGCCATTAATATTTTTTTAAGCGGTGATTTTTGGTGTTATGTCTATTAATGACATTGAATGAAAATCAGCTGAGATATTTTTTTTGTTGTTGTTTTTATATAAAAACAGAGTCATGTTTTTTTTATATATATTCATAGCAGTGCTTTGATTAAAAAGATAGAGAGAGATATAAAAAAAACACAGAAACAGAATTGTGTTTTATGCACAGCAGTGCAATTGTTTTTTTTTAAAGGACAGAGTAGAATTAAAAATACACAGCAATGCATGTTTATTTTTAAAAACAGTGAGTTGTTTTTCTTAATAAACAGAGACAGTGAATGAAAACTCACAGCAGAGTTTTTTTTTAAAAGGCAAAGAGAGACAGAGTGTTATATGTTTTGAGAAACAGTGAAGATTTTGTGAACTGTGTTTGAAGCAATCACATATTTTGTAAATCCCTCTGTGTTGAGGACGAACTTGTACAAATTTTTATGGAATAAATGTTTGTTTTATTGAGTTGAAACTCTGTTTTCTGAGAGTGAAATTTATTTTCTCTGTGTTGAAGAGGGGAGTTTAATTTCTCCATTATTAATTATAGAATTTTCAATATTCCAACATGGTATCAGAGCCAGTTCAGGCTATTTGAAAGTCAAATAAGCTGAAGGAAAGGAGTTCTTTGTTGCAACAGCTTCTCCAGCAGTGTGAAGACTCAGACAAGAAGAATCCAAAAGGTATTTCTCTATACAGTTTTGTGTTACTGTTGCAGTACAGTTAGTTAATTTTAAAACACACAGTCAAGTGTTTTTGAATCATAATTAAGAGTGCAGAATGGCTGGAGCCAGCACTGGTATGGGTATGGGAAATTTCCATCTCCCAATGTTTAATGGGAAAAATTATGACTACTGGTCAATAACTATGAGGGCATTATTTGTCTCCCAAGACTTATGGGAATTTGTTGAGGATGGCTTTGAAGAGCCAGCAAATGAAGCAGAGTTTTATGTGTTAACTCAAGAAGGAAGAGAACATTTGAAGATAAATAAGAAGAAAGACGCCAAGGCTCTTTTCTTTTTGTATCAAGCAGTGCATGAGAGTGTGTTTCCGAGGATAGCAGCAACCAAGAGATCTAAAAAAGCATGGGAAACTCTCAAGACAACTTATCAAGGCATGGAGAAAGTGAAGACAACAAAACTTCAGTTGCTGAGGAGAGACTTTGAGATTCTCTGTATGAAAGAGTCAGACTTTATTGACTCATTCTTCACTCATGTGATTGGAATGGTCACACAAATAAGATCTCATGGAGAGACTCTTGAAGACAATAGGATTGTGGAAAAACTCTTGAGAAGTTTACCTTCAAGATTTGATGTGATTGTCACCACCATAGAGGAGACTAAGGATCTCACAAAGTTTTCAGTGGATGAGCTACATGCATCACTGATGACCCATGAACAGAGATTGGGTAGGAGTGAAAAATCATATCTTGAGCATGCCTTTAAGACCCAGATGTCTTTCGGAAGAGGAAGAGGGCAAGGCAGAGGAAACAAAAGAGGAAGAGGAAGAAGCCAGAACAGATGTGGAAGGAACATCCCTTCACATTCACATGGAAGGTGGAACAGTCAAGATCACAGCCACGGCCAAGGCAACAACCAACAGAATGGTCAACGTAATGCTCAAGGACAAAGGTATGATAAATCCAATGTCCAATGTTACCATTGTAAAAAATATGGTAATTATGCTAATGAATGTAGAAAGAAGCAACAAGATATGGGAAGTAGAACTAGTGCAAATTTCACTAAAGAAAATAGCAGCCAAAATAATTTGTTTTTAGCTTGTAATATGGCTGAAGAAAATAATGAGGATTTATGGTTTCTAGACTCCGGTTGTAGTAACCATATGACAGGAAACTTAGCAATGTTTTCTATGTTAGATGAAAGTGTGCAGTCACAAGTCACACTAGGAACTGATAACAAAGTTTTTGTTATGGGAAAAGGAAATGTAAATGTTTTAACAAGATTAGGTGCAAATAAATCCATAACAGATGTTTATTATGTTCCAGGAATGAAATGTAACCTCTTAAGTATTGGACAGCTTGTCCATAAGGGGTATAATGTTTTCTTTGAGGATGATGTTTGTACCATCATGGATAAACCACCCAACAAACTATGTATTGTTGAAGTGAATATGACAAGGAACAGGATGTTCCCTCTGAGAATGAGAGCAGACTTGAAGAATGGTGAAGTGAAAGCAGCAGTTGCACAAGATACTTTCCAAAGCGAACCAAAAGATGACAATTGGTTATGGCACTTGAGATTTGGACATCTCAACTTTGGACGTCTTAATTTGTTAAACAGAAAAGGAATGGTAAGTGGTTTACCATTGAAAGAGAATCTGGACAGCTTTTTTGAAGGTTGTATCTTGGGGAAACAACACAGAGAAAGTTTTCCTTCCGGGAAAAACATAAGGGAAAAATCACCCTTAGAGATTGTCCACTCAGATGTGTGTGGACCGATGCAAACTCCATCACTTGTGAATAGCCACTATATATTAACATTCATAGATGATTTTACACGAAAAACTTGGGTTTAATTTTTGAAAAACAAAAGTGAAGTGTTTGAAAATTTTTGCAATTTCAAAGCACTTGTTGAGAACCAGAGTGGGCTGCATATCAAAGTCTTAAGGACTGATAGAAGAGGTGAGTATATCTCTAAATATTTTCTACGTTTTTGTAGAGAAAATGGTATTCAAAAGTAGTTTACAACTAGATATACTCCGCAGCAAAATGGAGTAGCCGAAAGGAAGAACAAAACCATAATGGACATGGCAAGGAGTATGTTAAAGGCAAAGCATTTGCCTAATGATTATTGGGCTGAAGCTGTACATTGTGCAGCGTATATTTTGAATAGGTGCCCTACAAAAGAAGAATGAACAAAGTGCCAGAAGAGGCATGGAGTGGCACAAAGCAAGGTGTCACACACATGAAGGTTTTTGGATGTGTGGCATATGCACACATTCCGGATCAGCTAAGGAAGAAGTTGGACAGCAAGGGGGATAAATTTATTTTCATTGGATACAGTGAGGAATCCAAGGGATACAGGTTATATAACCCATCCACCAAGAAGTTTATTGTGAGTAGGGATGTTCAGTTCATTGAAGAGGAAGCTTGGGATGGAAGCATAGAGAAAAAAGTGAATGTTAAACACTATTTATCTCATGATGAAAATGATGATGAGTTGGCTGAAATACATCCCCAAACAGCTACACCAATAAGAGAGCAGGAAAGCACACCCTTGAGGAGAAATGACAGTGCTTCTCCAAGCACACCACAAGGAGGAAATTCAAGTGCTTCTTCAAGCATTTGTACACCTATTGAAAGAGGTAAGAAGTTTAGAAGTTTGAAAGATATTTATGAACAAGATATAGCTAATGAAGGTATCAATTCTTTGTTTGCTTTATATTGTCATGTTGATGATCTTGTTCATTTCGAAGAAGCTATCAAGGATAGGAAATGGATAGAAGCTATGGATGAGGAAATAAATGCCATAGAGAGGAACAAGACTTGGGATTTGGTTGAAATCCCAAAAGGTAAAGATGTCATTGGTGTTAAATGGGTCTACAAGACCAAAAGTAATGCTGAAGGAAAAATAGAGAGACACAAGGCAAGACTTGTTGTCAAAGGTTATAAGCAGAAGCATGGAATAGATTATGAGGAAACTTTCGCACTGGTTGCTAGAATGGGAACCGTGAGAGAAGTGTTGTCCATAGCAGCACAAAACAAGTGGAAAGTTTACCAAATAGACGTGAAGTCAGCATTTCTAAATGGAGTGTTAATGGAAGAGGTTTACATAGATCAACCTCTCGACTATGAAAAGAATGGCCAAGAGCACAAAGTATGCAAGTTGAAGAAAGCTCTTTATGGGCTGAAGCAAGCGCCAAGAGCGTGGTACAGTAGGATAGATTCCTATCTACTGGAAAATGGATTTGAAAAGTGTGAGGGATAACCCACCCTCTACATCAAAGAAAAGGATGGTAAAATCTTGATTGTAGTCTTGTATGTTGATGATGTTATTTTTACAGGTAATGATGATTACCTTATTGAACATTTTAAAACAGTCATGAAGGAAGAATTTGAAATGACTGACATGGGTTTGTTGAAATACTTCTTGGGAATAGAAGTAGAACAAAATAAAAATGGGATTTTTATCTCACAGGAAAAGTATGTTAATGAGGTTCTTGAAAGATTTAACATGTAGGAGAGAAAAGCAGCAATCACTCCCACAGTGATGGGATTAAAACTCAGCAGAGAGGACATCAGCAAGGATTTTGATCCTAGCTTATACAAGAGCATAGTTGGCAGCCTTATGCATTTGACTGCAACTAGGCCGAACATAATGCATGCTGTTAGTTTGATTTCCAGATTTATGGAAAAGCCAAAGGATGCACATTCGAAAGCAGCAAAAACAATTCTGAGGTATGTTAAAGGTACAAAAAGGTTTGGTATTTTATATACTACTTCAGAATGTTCAGATTTTTTTGGATACACTGACAGTGATTGGGCTGGAAGTGTTGATGATCAGAAAAGAACTTCCGGTTATGTTTTTCACATGGGTTTAGGAGCCATTTCATGGGCTTCTAAGAAACAACCCATAGTAGCATTGTCTACAGCAGAGGCGGAATATGTGGCAGCTACAACAGCAGCGTGCCAAACATTTTGGATGAGAAAAATGTTGAGAAGCTTATGCCAAGAACAGGTAAAAGGGAAAGTAATCTTTTGTGACAATAGCTCAGCTATTGCATTGTCTAAAAATTTTGTTTTCCATAAAAGGACAAAGCACATTGACACCAAGTTTCACTTCATACGTGAATTGGTTAACAATGGTGAGATATTTTTGCATCATTGCAGAACAAAGGATAAATTTGTAGATATCCTCACAAAGCCACTTGCGCAGAAAAACTTTGAACATTTCAGAAAATGCCTGGGTATGCAGGAAAACCCAGCAGTTGAAATTAAGGGGGAGTGTTGGAATATAATTTCCAACTGCCGGAGGGAATTAACAGGCGACAGGACGATGAACAACATAGAGGTTAAAGGCGGTAGCACGTTGGCAGCAGGATCATCGTTCGACAGGAGATCGACGGTCAACGGGAGCAGAAATAGTCCGGAAGTTAATAGGAGCGATACCCCAGCTGTTGACCAGCCGATCGCACGTTGACCAGTAATCAACGATTGCAATTTAGTGCAGGGCTCTACCCCGACTGTACTGAGCCGGCAGAACAGAGCCCCCGCAACCACCGTCATGTGGTGTCTCCGCCAGCGCACCACCGATCCATAGCCACTTCTGCCACCATGCGAATTCGACATAAATGAATTTTTCCAAGCAGTGCCGACATATTTATGATGCCATTAATATTTTCTCAAGCTGTGATTTTTGGTGTTATGTCAATTAATGACATTGAATGAAACTCAGCTGAGATATTTTTTTGTTGTTGTTTTTATATAAAAACAAAGTCATGTTTTTTTTATATATATTCATAGCAGTTCTTTGATTAAAAAGATAGAGAGAGATATAAAAAAAACACAGAAACAAAATTGTGTTTTATGCACAACAGTGAAATTGTTTTTTTTTAAAGGACAGAGCAGAATTAAAAATACACAGCAATGTATGTTTATTTTTAAAAAGAGTGAGTTGTTTTTCTTAATAAACAAAGACAGTGAATGAAAATTCACAACAGAGTTTTTTTTAAAAGGCAGAGAGAGACAGAGTGTTATATGTTTTGTGAAACAGTGAAGATTTTTTGAATTGTGTTTGAAGCAGTCACATATTTTGTAAATCCCTCTGTGTTGAGGAAGAAATTGTAACAAATTTTTATGGAATAAATGTTTGTTTTATTGAGTTGAAACTCTGTTTTTTGAGAGTGAAATTTATTTTCTCTGTGTTGAAGAGGGGGAGTTTAATTTCTCCATTATTAATTCTGGAATTTTCAATATTCCAATAGAGGCATCATGCTTAATCTAGACCAAGCAGGTGCCTCAGATCCATTATTCCAACTCTATCGATTTCAATCGCCTCTTCGCCAGATTTCTTGATGGAGAAGCTGGGTAAAATCAAGGATCTTGGACTTGGATAATTCACAAACGCTGGATCGGCCCATTTCTCTTAAATAAAAGCAGGAAAATTAGTGGTTTTGATGTCGTTGCCTTCATAGGCGATATCAGTTTCAAATCCAGGTGGAGTAGCTTCTTCAAATTCTTTTGATGAAACAGATATTGATTTCACGGTTCGACCCTTGGAAATAAGTCTCAGATCTGGATGTATGAACTCGGTCGGGGTTACAAATAACTGGCCCATTTTCTGGTTCACAAATTCTCGCTGGATTGAACAATTATTGTTAGGCTTGATGTCTTTCCTCACTTCAAAATTGTAACTTGCCCCATTAATAGAGGATTTTTAGCTCGCTCTTTCTTCAAAATTTGGTCATCAACAAGGCCGAATTTTCCGTCACTGGCTTTATGAAATCTGTTGACAGCACTCTTGCACACCTTAGGAAATGATTTTTCCTTGGGTTTGGGATTCAAGGGCTGTTTTTTCTCAGGGTTTTCACTCTTAACCTTAGCTTTCTGAGGAGAAAATCCATGAGCGTGACTAGATTTCTTCTTGGACTGTGGATGTTGGGGAGATTTCTTGGGATAAATCAAACCATTGAAATCAACATTCGGATGGATTTGATAATGATTCGGGAAAATTGGGGCGGGGAGTAGAGCAATTCACATATCTATCCAACGTCTCTAAACCAAACAAAATGAAGGCAAGATATGAGAAGGAGGCGAAGGATTGCAGAATGATGTGAAAGGAGGGCAAAGAGACAAAAAAAATAGGACTCCGGTCACTGCGCGTCTCGTCGACCTTCCATGAAAGCCCTTGGAAGGGGCGAGGTGTCTCTTGCATTTTATAAAATAAAATAAAAAGTAGAGGAAACAAGTCCTTGACACTCCCATGTGACATTGTAGAACCGATATCGTAAAACAGATCAGAGATCAAAACGAAATCCACTGGTCCACTCGTAGTGAAATATGCGAGCAATCATCTCTCCACATCAATTCTTTCACAGCTCGTTAGTGTAACGAATTTTTCATAACTAACTTCCAACACAACGGTTCTCCACCCTATGATGATATAATGGTGGGAATTTCTTTAATCATCTAACATTTCAAATTAATGGTCCAAGATAATACATGTGGCATAGAGGAAATTTGTCTTCAAAGAGTAATGTTTTCCGCGTAAAAATAAATATAGTCTATTTTATAGATGAAATGGTCTTTTCACAACATTTTTTCTGGTTAATTTTAACCAAAACCTGGTATAGATTTAAAAAAAATTGAGTTTAAGTTATTTAACTTATACAATTCTAGTGCCCTTGAGGTTTTTCAGAGTATTGAATCCATTCATGCATTCAAAAATGTATTTTAAGAAACAAAAAATCACATCCTTGCTTGAAATTGTGTTGTCAAACTGGTGATGAAGGTTATTTCGTCTATAGTTAGACTATTCCATTAAATAAGAGAAATTATGATTTTTTAAATAAATAATTATTTATCTTTAAATAAATAATTAACTATCTAAAAATATTGAATTAAATATTCCTAAAAAATAATTAATTAGAATCCTTCGACAAGTAATTAAATAAAAAACAATTATGATTTTTTAACAAATGATTATTTAAAAATAATTATTATGATCTTTAAATAAATGGTTATTTGAAAATAGAAAAAATATTCTAATGAGAAATGAAGAGTGTTGGGTAGAAGGTAGAAATCAGAATTCAGGTTAAAAATGGACAAAATTTACCTCGAAAAAAGGTGTGTTACCATCCAATGTCAGCACACTTGTTATCATCAGAGGTTGTTGTTATTTTCATTGTATCCTTAACAATTAAATTGACATATGCATTTTGGGAGCTGAAGTGGAGACATGTGTATTTGACACTGAAACAATTGCCATGGTCTACATGACGATAAACCCCCTGTTTTGAATGTTGAAAATTACTTTCAGTTGTGCAAAGTACAGTAAGCCGCCTTCCATTTCTATCTCCAGGTTACTGTACGTGAGCCACTTGCCATTTTGATTGATCAAAGTTTAAAAACTGAAGGACAGTGGTCCCATACCTGAAATTTTCGGACCTGAAATTTCATTGAGGCGGATTTGATGAGATTTTGGGTCACACTCAGCCATCCGTACGACTGCCAAAATCAGACCTGGAACAAATCATAAGGCGGATTTAATAATAATTCTGCGTCACAATTTTGGTGCCGTCAGCAATTTTTTTTGTGACTCGAAATCACTATGCAAGTTGATGTTATCTGTTTGATGTCCGTAAAGAATTTCGTTTTTTTAAAAGATGGATGTCGTTATAGCTTTTGGTTTTAATATTTGTTTTTTTTTTTAAATCATGGGAACGGTCCACATATATATATGTTTTACATATATATCAAATGTGCGTTTCAAAAAGGGAGGCCGTGGGCCATAGTTTGATTTTAGTTTTTTTTTTAATTTCATTTTTTTTTAAAAGTTGTTTTACTTTTATATGTTGTGGCATATAAAGAGAAGTTAAAAAAAAGGCATGTGTGCATTTTTTGAATTGTAAGTTTTATTTTTACACATAGCAAAGTGTAAAAATTTGAATTGCACAGTAGTGTGTTCATTTTTTTTGGAGAGACAGAGTATTTTTCCAACACACAACAGTGAGTTGCAAATGCACAGATAGAGTGAAATTTTAGAGAGTGTGAGTTTTGTATTGAACTGTGTTTTGAAGCAACCAAAGTTTCTGTGTATTCCCTCAGTCAGAGGAGATTTTGTAACCAAGTTTTTGAAGTTTAATGAAATAGTTTTTAGAGTGAAAACTCTGTCTCCAGTGAAGAAATTTTTAATATTTTCTCTGTGTTGAAGAGGGGAGTTTTATTCTCCATTTATTTTTCTGTAATTTTAAATATTCCAACATGGTATCAGAGCTAGTCCAGGCTCTTTGAAGATCAAAGAAGCTGAAGGAAAGGAGTTCTTTGTTGCAGCAGCTTCTCCAGCAGAGTGAAGACTCAGCCAAAAAGACTTCAAGGTATTTCTCTATACAGTTGTTGTGTTACTGTTGCAGAACAGTCAAGTTATTTTGAATACACAGTAAAGTGTTTTTGAATCATATTTAAGAGTGCAGAATGGTTGGAGCCAGCACTGGTATGGGTATGGGAAATATCCATCTCCCAATGTTTAATGGGAAAAATTATGACTACTGGTCAATAACTATGAGAGCTTTATTTGTCTCCCAAGACTTATGGGAATTTGTTGAGGATGGCTTTGAAGAGCCAGCAGATGAAGAAGATTTTGAGGATTTAACTCAGGTAGAGAAAGAGTTGTTGAAGAGCAATAGGAAGAAAGACTCCAAAGCTCTCTTCTTATTGTATCAAGCAGTGCATGAGAGTGTGTTTCCAAGGATAGTAGCAGCCAAGAGATCCAGAGAAGCATGGGAAACTCTCAAGACATCCTATCAAGGCATGGAAAAAGTGAAGACAGCAAAACTTTAGTTGCTGAGGAGAGACTTTGAACCTCTCTGTATGAAAGAGTCAGATACTATTGACTCATTCTTCACTCATGTGATTGGAATGGTCACACAAATAAGATCTCATGGAGAGACTCTTGAAGACAAGAGGATTGTGGAAAAACTCTTGAGGAGTCTACCCTCAAGATTCGATGTGATTGTCACCACCATATAGGAGACTAAGGATCTCACAAAGTTCACAGTGGATGAGCTACATGCATCACTGATGACTCATGAGCAGAGATTGGGTAGAAGTGAAAAATCATTTCTGGAACATGCCTTTAAGACCCAGATGTCTTTTGGAAGAGGAAGAGGGAAAGGCAGAGGAAACAAAAGAGGAAGAGGCAGAAGCCAAAACAGAGGTGGAAGGAACAGTCCAGCAAATGATCAAGGAAGGGGCAGCAATCCAAATCAGCATCAAGGCCAAGGCAGCAGCCAGCAGAGTGGTCAGCAGAATTCTCAAGGACAGAGGTATGATAATTCCAATGTCCAATGTCACTATTGTAAAAAATATGGTCATTATGCTAATGAATGTAGAAAGAAGCAGCATGATATGGGAAATAGAACTAGTGCAAATTTCACTAGAGAAATTCTCAGCCAAGATAATTTGTTTTTAGTTTGTAATATGGCCGAAGAAAAGAATGAGGAATTATGGTTTCTAGACTCCGGTTGAAGTAACCATATAACAAGAAACTTAGCAATGTTTTCTATGCTAGATGAGAGTGTGAAATCACAAGTCACACTAGGAACTGATAGCAAAGTTTCTGTTATGGGAAAAGGAAATGTAAATGTTTTAACAAGGAAAGGTGCAAAGAAATCCATAGAAAATGTCTATTATGTTCCAGGAATGAAGTGTAACCTCTTAAGTATTGGAAAGCTTGTCCAAAAGGGGTACAATGTATTTTTTGAGGATGATGTTTGTACCATCATGGAAAAACCACCCAGCAAACAATGTATTGCTGAAGTAAAAATGACAAGGAACAGGATGTTCCCTCTTAGAATGAGAGCATATTTGAAAAATGAAGAAAAGATAGCAGCAGTGGCAAAAGAGGCTATCCAAAGCGAACCAAAAGACGAGAATTGGTTGTGGCACTTGAGATTTGGACATCTCAACTTTGGAGGTCTTAATTTGTTGAACAGAAAAGGAATGGTAAGAGGTTTACCATTGATAGAGAAACCGGACAGCCTTTGTGAAGGTTGTATCTTGGGGAAACAACACAGAGAAAGTTTTCCTTCCAGGAAAAGCATAAGGGCAAAGGCACCCTTAGAGATTGTCCACTCAGATTTGTGTGGACCGATGCAAACTCCATCGCTTGCTAGCAGCCACTACATGTTAACATTCATAGATGATTTTACAAGAAAAACTTGGGCTTACTTTTTGAAAAATAAAAGTGTTTGAAAAATTTTGCAATTTCAAAGCACTTATGGAAAACCAAAGTGGGCTGCACATCAAAGTTCTAAGGACTGATAGAGGAGGTGAGTATATCTCTAAATATTTTCTACGTTTTTGTAGAGAAAATGGTATTCAAAAGTAGTTTACAACTAGATATACTCCGCAGCAAAATGGAGTAGCCGAAAGGAAGAATAGAACCATAATGGACATGGTGAGGAGTATGTTAAAGGCAAAGAATTTTCCTAATGATTACTGGGCTGAAGCTGTACATTGTGCAACATACATTTTGAATAGGTGCCCTACAAAAGTAGTGATGAACAAAGTGCCGGAAGAGGCATGGAGTGGCACAAAGCAAGGTGTCACACACATGAAGGTTTTTGGATGTGTGGCTTATGCACACATACCGGATCAGCTAAGGAAGAAGTTGGACAACAAGGGGGAGAAATGTATTTTCATTGGATACAGTGAGGAATCCAAGGCTTACAGGTTATATAACCCATCCACCAAGAAGTTTATTGTGAGCAGAGATGTTCAGTTCATTGAAGAAGAAGCTTGGGATGGAAGCATAGAGAAAATAGTGAATGTTAAACATTGTTTATCTCATGATGAAAATGATGATGAATTGGCTGAAATACATCCCCAAACACCAGCACCAACACAAGAGAAGCAAAGCACACCCTTGAGGAGAAATGAAAGTGCTTCTCCAAGCACACCACAAGGAGGAAATTCAAGTGCTTCCTCGGGAATTTTTACACCAAATGAAAGAGGTAAGAAGTTCAGAAATTTGAATGACATTTATGCACAAGAGGCAGCAAATGAAGGCATCAATTCTTTGTTTTCTTTATATTTTCATGTTGATGATCCTGTTCATTTCGAAGAAGCTATTAAGGATAAGAAATGGATAGAAGCTATGGATGAGGAGATTAATGCCATAGAAAGAAACAAGACTTGGGATTTGGTTGAACTCCCAAAATATAAAGATGTCATTGGAGTTAAATGGGTCTACAAGACCAAGAGTAATGCTGAAGGCAAAATAGAGAGACACAAGGCAAGGCTTGTTGTCAAAGGGTATAAGTAGAAGCATGGGATAGATTATGAGGAAACTTTCGCACCGGTTGCTAGAATGGAAACTGTGAGAGCAGTGTTATCCATAGCAGCACAAAACAAGTGGAAAGTTTACCAAATGGACGTGAAGTCATCATTCCTAAATGGAGTGTTAATGGAAGAGGTTTACATTGAACAACCTCTCGGCTATGAGAAGAAAGGCCAAGAGCACAAAGTGTGCAAGTTGAAGAAAGCTCTTTATGGGATGAAGCAAGCACCAAGAGCGTGGTACAGTAGGATAGATTCCTATCTACTGGAAAATGGATTTGAAAAGTGTGAGGGAGAACCCACCCTCTACATCAAAGAAAAAGATGGAAAAATGTTGATTGTAGTTTTATATGTTGATGATGTTATTTCCACAGGTAATGACGATTACCTTATTGAAAATTTTAAAACAGTCATGAAAGAAGAATTTGAAATGACTGACATGGGTTTGTTGAAATACTTCTTAGGAATATAAGTAGAACAAGATGAAAATGGGATTTTTATCTCACAGGAAAAATATGTTAATGAATTGCTGGAAAGATTTAATATGCAGGAGAGAAAAGCAACGATCACTCCCATAGTGATGGGATTAAAACTCAACAGAGAGGACAGCAGCAAGGATTTTGATCCTAGCTTGTATAAGAGCATAGTTGGTAGCCTCATGTATTTGACTGCAACTAGGCCCGACATAATGCATGTTGTTAGTTTGATTTCTAGATTCATGGAGAAGCCAAAGGATGCACATTGGCAGGCAGCGAAGAGAATTATGAGGTATGTTAAAGGTACAAAAAGGTTTGGTATTTTATATACTGCTTCAGAAAATTCATATTTAGTTGGATACACTGACAGTGATTGGGCTGGAAGTGTAGATGATCGGAAGAGCACTTCCGGTTATGTTTTTCACATGGGTTCAGGAGCCATTTCATGGGCTTCTAAAAAACAACCCATTGTAGCATTGTCTACAGTAGAGGCAGAATATGTGGCAGCTACAGCAGCAGCGTGTCAAGCAATTTGGATGAGGAAGATGTTAAGAAGTTTGTGCCAAGAGCAGGTAAAAGGAACAATGATTTATTGTGACAATAGCTCAACTATTGCATTATCGAAGAATTCTGTGTTTCACAAGAGAACGAAACACATTGACACAAAGTTTCATTACATCAGAGAATTGGTAAACAATGGTAAAATTGTTTTGGAACACTGCAGAACTCAGGAGCAGTTTGCAGACATTCTGACCAAGCCATTGGGGCATAAGAGTTTTGAGTTTTTGAGGAAATGTTTCGGTATGACTGATAACCCAGCAGCTGAAAGTAAGGGGGAGTGTTGAAAATTACTTTCAGCTGTGCAAAGTATAGTAAGCCGCCTTCCATTTCTATCTCCAGGTTACTGTACACGAGCCGCTTACCATTTTGATTGATTATAGTTTAAAAACTGAAGGACAGTGGTCACAGACCTGAAATTTCATTCAGGCGGATTTGATGAGATTTCGGGTCACACTCAGCCATCCGTACGACTGCCCAAAATCGGACCCAGAACAAATCATAAGGCGGATTTAATAATAATTCCGCGTCACAATTTTGGTGATGTCAGCAGTTTTTTTGGTGACCCGAAATCACTATGCAAGTTGATGTTATCTGTTTGAAGTCTGCAAAGAATTTCATTTTTTTTAAAAGATGGATGTCGTTATAGCTTTTGGTTTTAATATTTGTTTTTTTTTTTAAATCGTGGGAACAGTCCACATATATATATGTTTTACATATATATCAAATGTGCGTTTCAAAAAGGGAGGCCGTGGGCCATAGTTTGATTTTAGTTTTTTTTTTTTTAATTTCATTTATTTTTAAAAGTAGTTTTACTTTTATATGTTGTGGCATATAAAGAGAAGTTAAAAAAAAGGCCTGCGTGCATTTTTTGAATTGTAAGTTTTATTTTTACACACAGCAAAGTGTAAAAATTTGAAATGCACAACAGTGCGTTCATTTTTTTTGGAGAGACAGAGTATTTTTCCAACACACAGCAGTGAGTTGCAAATGCACAGATAGAGTGAAATTTTAGAGAGTGTGAGTTTTGTATTGAACTGTGTTTTGAAGCAGTCAAAGTTTCTGTGTATTCCCTCAGTCAGAGGATATTTTGTAACCAAGTTTTTGAAGTTTAATGAAACAGTTTTTAGAGTGAAAACTCTGTCACCAGTGAAGAAATTTTTAATATTTTCTCTGTGTTGAAGAGGGGAGTTTTATTCTCCATTTATTGTTCTGGAATTTTAAATATTCCAACATTGAAGAGCCTGTGTTTCGCTGAACAAAACACGTACGCTATGACTACCTAGGCATATATGACCATAAATATATGAAAAACCTTGGAGAAGAAAAAACACAGGTAATGCATTTCAATTGACGCATGTCAAAAATTTGACCCGCCTCTAATATTAGCATTTAACCAGGAATCGATATCAACATATTTTGCCGAGTTAAAGATATGGCAGGACCTGAAAAAATGAGGACTCTTTACGTGGAATATGTTCATTCATCTAGTCAGTGCTGTCGTATTCCAAATGACATGTGTCAGTATTTCATGGAGATGACAACGTTGGGCAGATAATTTCAAAGCCCTCCAAAAGTGTGTAGACTTTCCACGAGAGATTGGACAACCTAATTCATTTTCTCGACTAAAAAAACCATAAATAGAACATTTTAATGGTTTGAAATCCTTCTGTCCACAGATGATAAAGCAATGCCCAAGTTAAATTTGAATAGTTCCCTCTCAGGATTAGAGTGACTCCCTGATCTTGAGTTACTGGAGATGGACCAACGCTACTATCGAGGCAATGGCAGCCTTTTCTGGAAGAATTTAAATGGGTGCATTGGGCTATAGGGATTGGACATGCATTGTGTTGAGGATAGCAAGGGAGGTGTGGCATGTCACGGAAATTGTGGGCACCGAAACAAGAAAATAACTCAATCATATTTGACTACTATATATATAGTTTCTGAAAATGGATCATAATCTTGGATCTAAATTATGTGAAAATAGGTCTAGGTACAATTTTTTTGCATTACTGTGCTCCTATACGGGCCAATATTGTTATGATCGATTCCATAATGTTATTATATTAAAGCATAGATGAGAAGTCCATAATGAAACTTGTGTGAATCAGTCCGAAAAATCTTGGCATTTTTTAGGACAACTCACTCTTCTGGTGTCGACGTCATCTGTCTCAGATGATGCCCACTGAAGGAAAATCGCCAACAGATAGCAGAATCCCAAAATTTCTAAAATACAAAACCCATGGATAGAATAATCCTCAAAAAACTAAAAGAAACGACCCACAAACAACTAAAGGAAAATACCTACAAATAACAGCAATATCCCAAAACAACTAAAGGAATCCATGGATTTGTTTCAGGGAGATATTGGCGATGTGATTATGAATACAAAATTTTTTTATCATTTAAAGTTAGAAGACTATAACATAGGTTATTATTATTATTATTATTATTATAAATCCTTGAGGACACTAGAAATCCTCAATTAAATTGAAAGCTGGAGTCACTTAATTTTGGCAGCGATGTGTAAACAACAAATTTGACAGTGAAACGATCGAAAATCAATTCATAAAAAGATTTAAATCCCTATGAAACCATGGTCTACATGACGATAAACCCGATGTTTTTAAGAGTTCACTGAACAAACGCATATGCTATCTACCCGAATACTTGCACATCTACTTTAGTTATATCTTTCCCCATCATCATCTCTATCTTCACATAGATATTCTAATTTCAAATCTGAGAAAAACAGAGGCACCAGAAAAAAATAAAACAAAGCAGGGTAAGGATTATGTGAGAGGCACATCGATGGTTATGTCATGTAATCATAGCTATGAAACACATGTCCATATCTCAGGATTATGTGAGAGGCACATTTGTGGTTATGTCATGTAATCATAGCTACGAAACACATGTCCATATCTCTTACATCCAGACATGCATGATGCAAGTCAGTTATATCCTTCTTCTCCATCATGTCTATCTCCACATAGATGGATCAAATTTTGAAACCGAGAAAAACAGAGGTACCATAATAGAAAGCATGATAGGATCCCTCAAAATGATTGCTCGCAGTGAAAGATGCAAGCAATCATTTCTCCCCATCAAGTCTTTCACAGCTCGTTAGTGTGACTAATTTTGAATAACTAACTTCCAACACAACGGTTCTCCACCCTATGATGATCTCATGTCAAGAATTTCTTTAATCGTCTAACATTTCAGATTAACGACCCAAGATAATACAACTTACAGCTTAAAAATTAAGTTATAATTTTATAATTAATATATAAGTTTATTTGTTTCTTTTATCCAGTAACAAAACACCTATTCACTCCAAATCCAAAGCTTTAAAATATAAGTTAAGAACAAATAGATTGAAAATAAGATTCGAAAAAGTAATTTAGTTTATATATATTTTTTCTCTTTGCTTTTTTACTCCAAAAATAGTTAACATCTATTTATACTACTACTGAAAATATTTTGTAGATATTATAAGAAGTCAAATTTTTACTATCTATTTCTACAAATTAATGGATATGATAATTAAAATTATAAAAATCATATTTTAAAATAAATACACTTATTAAATTTACAAATAAAAAAAAATATAAAATGAAATATATATATATATATATATATATATATATATATATATATATATTCTAAATGAATGAATAAAATCTATTTATATAATAAAATTTGTAATTTACGAATTTGGTTTCATATCCATAAAATGTGTATAAAACTTTCAGTGAAAATCACATGTAAGAAAATTTTGTCGACGTGTTTTGAACCAGCCAGTGTGGTTTATCATCAGGACAAGATGAGAAATCTGATCAAGAAACCTGTTCAAATAGAAAAGGACAGCTTATCATCAGGACAAGATGAGAAATCTGATCAAGAAACCTGTTCAAATAGAAAAGGACAGCTGACAGCTCCAACTAGCCATTTAAACAACGACTAGTTTAACTGAATGAGAAATTGAATAAAATTTTTATCATCTTTTATTATTTTTTTTAAATTTTAATTCTATTCTATTTTAATTTTAATTTGATTATATTTGAATATAATCTAATATTAATATTTTTTTAATAATTTAATATTAATATTTTTTAATATAATTTAATATTTTTGTTATTTTAATGCTATATAATTAAAATTTAATACATTTAAAAAAATAAAAATAAAATAAATAAATAAATAATAATAATAATAATTAATTAATTAATTAATTTAATATTATTAAATAGGTAATTTTCAAATTAAATCATAAGGATAGTATTAATAATAAAAATTATACTAATAAAAATTAAAATAATAATATAAAAGGAATAGACGAATAGAAGAACCAGGAGCGATAGAAGAGGGATCGACCAAAAGGAGAGAAGGGGAAGGGGAAAAAACAACTAAGAGTGAAGGGCAAGAATCCAACATCTGCTAACACTCCACCCATCATCCCTATTAAGGTTAACCGGCCTCTTTTCAATTTCCAAGGCTTCCCTCAACTTTCGGTGGTGGAAATGGTCAATCCTCGCAATAACCCCAGTATCTTCAATACAAATATGATGATTTGTTTTTTCAGCATGCTCTGCTAAGGCAGAGGATCGAGATCTACCATGTCTAAGGTTAGCGACATGTTCATGAATACTTTGATTAATTGATCGACCAATTTCACCTATGTAAGATGTCCCACAGGAACACGGAATCAAGTAAATGCCCTTACCATCCATCGACAAAATCGGGTCTTTAATCGATGTACACCACTTTGAAGGTGAAAAATCGCATCTCTTTAATGTCTTCTGTAAGAACGGTTATAGTAGGGCTCATTGTCTTAGAGCTTTTCAAAAAACTGAAAAAGGTCCTAGAGTTAAGAAAGATCCTTGTGATCGGTTGTCTGGAGTTCACCTTTTGTTTATCCAAGGTACTATTGATAAAATTGCTAGGATCTTGAAGAAACATAATGTCTCTTCAACATTCAAGCCTCTCCACACAATTCAAAGTTCGCTTAGATCGTTTAAAGACACGATTTTCTCGATGGATGGTAAGGGTGATTACTTGATTCTGTGCTCCTGTGAGACATGATAGATATCGGTCCTCTGTCTTAGCAGAGCATGCTAAAAAAAAAATCATCATATCTGTATTGAAGACACTGAAGTTATTGCCAGGATTTACCGTCTCCACCACTGAAAGTTGAGAGAAGCCTTGGAAATCGAAAAGAGACTGATTAACCTTAACACGGATGATGGGTGGAGTGATAGCAGATGTTGGATTCATGCCCTTCATTCTTAGTTGTTTTTTCCCCTTCCCCTTTGCTCCCTCTAGTCGTTTCTTGTTCTATCGCTCTTGGTTCCTCTCTCCTTATTTGTTCCTTTTATTTTATTATTTCAATTGTTATTAGTATGATTTTTATTATTAATATTATCCTGATTTAATTTGAAAATTACCTATTTAGTAATATAAAATTATATATATATATATATAATGAATTTTAATTATATAGCATATAATTTAAAGTATTAAAATAATAAAAATATTAAATTATCTTAAAAAATATTAATGTTAAATTATTAAAAAGATATATTAATATTATATTATATTCAAATATAATCAAATTAAAATTAAAATATAATAGAATTAAAATATGATAAAAAAATTAGTCGTTTTTTCAACGGTTAGTTGGAGCTGTCTTTTTCTATTAAAACAGGTTTCTTGATCAAATTTTTTATCTCTCAGATTTCTCATCTTGTCCTGATAATGAACCACATTGGGTGGTTCAAAAAGCATGGACAAAATTTTCTTACATGTGATTTTCACCAAATAAATTCTTTTACACAAAAATTTATTATTATTACCAATAATTAAATGCAAAAATTATTAGTAATAGAAATGTCAGTTCAAGAATGTCATCCAACCGATTTATTAATAATTTGAGTAGACAACAACCTGGATATCAATCCGCTCCAAGTATATATACAATTCACCTAACCATTTCGTTACCAGTACAACATTAGCATATGCGTTTTTCACTTTTCTTCATCTCCATATCCTTTTGGCAAAAGGGGATTTTACGATATAGAAACTTCCTTTGTATGATTTATATTGGATTGAAAAGAAAATTGATAATATATCATTAAAGTGGAAATTGAATTATATTAATACATGACTTAAAATACTGTGATGTGTGTACCGATATGAAGTGACTCACTAAAGTTACAATAGTTTATTAATAAAATGAAATGTAATAGTTATATTCTTTCACAAAAATACAGTGAACAAGAGGATGGTATTGCAATTTATGAATAGAAAAAAAATCCTTACGCTAAAAGATAGGGCCATTAATTTTGCATTGATCATTCGTTGTGCCATCACAAAGCTTTTTGTGAGATTCGTGCACTTTTTAGATCATCAAAAACCACCAAAAGAAACATGAGCTTTATGCATTTCGTAGATCATCAAAACCACCAAAATCACATGAACAAGACTGAAAAATGTGTTAAGGATAAGACTTGTACAACTACTTGAATCTAACACGGTGACAAGATTAATTTCCCATGTTTGAGCATCTCATATGGTCCATATGAGAGTTATGTATTTGTTATTTTCTTTGTGCAAAATATTATGAAGTCATTGTTAAATACATTACATGTATTCAACAAATTTTATTGCTTAGTTTTTCTCATAGTAAGGAAGAACTTTTTTTTATGATGAATTAATGGAAAATTTCACATAAATTGAGCCTAATGGATGGAATCCCAAATAAATCCCAAATACATTTGACAAAACTATGAAGATTTATTTGCAATTATACTAAATATAAGTAAGATTTCCATGTCATGTGCATTGATCCTTGGAGTTGTACATTTTAAGGATATGTATAGCTATCATGTTAACTACCTTTATCTCTCCAAGGTTCTTCAAACGGATGGTAGTGAATTCCTTTAGTTTAGTGTCCACTGTGAACTAAATGTTGGATCCCTTACAAACAAATTATATTGATATAAAAAATAGTTCTTCACATCTTAAAATTGATTGAAGAAGAACACAATAGTGGCTTCTAATGTAACACTCTTTTCTTAGGATGCCAAAATTGCCATAATAAAGAACCAATAAACATTAAAAAAAACACACAAAAAATGTCTTTCTTGGTTGATGGCATTTTGTAAGTAAAATCCATGGAGGTTGAATCCCATGACTTATCTAGAGTGGGTAGAGGGGTTGATAATCCTTGTTTATTTTATTTTCTCCCAAAGTAATGATAAAAGAAATAAATAATCTCATAAATCTATTAACATGAATATGGATTTGTAGAAACAACATTGTGTTTATCTTTTTTTCATAGAAATAACCTTTCATTTGGCTTTTTAGTGCCCCCAAAATCATATTCTCCGGAATCTTCAAGTAACTAATATCAACTTATACAGGAACACAATAGAATACATATATAAACATAAACAAGGAGATGAAATATAATAAAACTTCATTTAATTAACATCAAAGAACTGAAATACGCTTACATACAGAATGGAAATAAACTAGCTCGAACGACAGTAACTTATCTCTGAGAACAGATGTGGCAGCTTCATCCTCTAAACTATGTTACAATGAGGCTCAAGGGTCTATTAATTATTGAGAAACAATGGAAAACCATAAACATCCAAAATCCTAACCCTAAGAGATGAATCACCAAATTTGTTGGCCCCTTTAGGGTAAATTGGTACATCAACTTCTCGGGATCGTAACTTTGGCATAAAATGTTTGTTTGACATAAAAAATACATCATTAGAAAGATCTATCTGAGGAATACAACTTTCAACTTCAAACATGATTCAAATACGCATGTTTTACCATTTTCCAAAAAAACGTTGTTTAGGGCCTAAAAACGAATCTTGAAGTTCAGGACCCAAAAAAATGAAAAAATAAATAAATTGTGCTACAATTAAGGAAACTAAAAAAATAAAAGAAACAATGGTGAGGGTCCATGTGGAATTGTTGGGTGGTCACCAAATATTCACCTGGATCAGTCCTCCCCCCTTAGGAAAAAATGGTCCCCATTGCATTAAGTGCCTCCCTCAGATGGGAAACTTCTGCAGAAATTAGTCCCTGTTGAGCCACTTGTCTTGGTGCAGGAGTTGGCCGGCTTTGACAATCCAATATAGTTGGGTCTTCTATTGGAGAGTGTTCTTGATCTGCGTGTCCATGATTCTATCATTTGTGGCATGTTCCGTGTAGTATGGGTTCAAATCCGTTGGAGTGAGTTGTTCCACAATGTTGGATGTGTCTAGTAGTGGTGGAAAGTATGGCTGAAGGCAGTCCACATTAAACACTGGGTGCAGAACAAGGAATGGTGTAATGTTGAGCTTGGAGGAATTGTCCCCAAAAACCTTAGTGATGGTGTACTGCTCATATCTGAGTGTAAAAAGCTTGCAGTATGGATTAGCGAGGCACTTCTTCTACAAATATATCCAAACTCTGTCACCCACCTAGAAGTTGTGTGGCACCCAAAGTTGATCAGGTTACTACATGTATTGAGAATTGAATTTGGCCAATATGTTTTGGACCTATTGGCGGATGTGTTGAATGTGCTCAATTAATTTTTTTGTCTTGTCATCTTCGGACTGGACATGAGTTGAATCTTCCTGAGTAGCTTCAAATGGTATGGCCACTTCAACGGGACATAGCGTTTGGAATCCCAACCCCACTTGAAATGGGTTGTGGCCAATTGAGCTATGGAGAGATTTTTTGTAGTTATGTTAGACATAGGGGAGGATCTCATCCCATGTGCGTGGATGCTTCGAGTTGTACATGCATAGAATGTGTACGATATTGTTGACAACCTCTGTTTGGAAATCATTTTGGAGTTGGAAAGTAGTGGACTTAGTGAGCTTGGTATCCAACATCGACCAAAGACTTGACCAGAATGTACTTAGGAAACTATTGTCCTAGTATGAGATAATGGATTGTGAGATCCCAAAGTGTACCCACACTTGTTCAAAGAAGAGTTTCGTAGTGGCTTGTGCGTTGATGCTCTTCTTGCAGGACGCCATAATGGTTATTTTAGAGAATCTGTCGACGACCATGAAAGCGCAGTCATTGTCATGCTTAGTAAAAGGAAGCCAACATGTAATCCATGGAGATGGATTCCCAAGGTAGGCTAGGAATATATAGAGGAGTATATAGGCCTTGACTCTTGATGGTCAGTTTGGAAATGGCACAGGAAGTGCAGGATCTGATGTACTTCCCAACATCTCATCAAAATTTCGGCTAATAAAAATACTTCTGTAGCACCACCACTCTTTTCTATACTCTGAAATTTCCAGTGACCTGACTATAGTGTGCTTCTCAAATCACCTTGGCATGCTCACTTGAAGGAACACAAAGGTTTCCTAGGTGGAATAACAGTGCATCCTGGAGGTGAAAATTTGAAGCTTGCTTGCCTTCCAAGAGTGTCTGGTATGTGTTTTCGAATTCAAGATTGCTCTTGTAGAGATGTGGCCATTCCGAAGTCTTGTGCCCACAAGAGTCGATCATAGTGGTCAGCACCATGATCTACGATCAGTTGAGGTAGTCAACAACATTATTGGTGATTCCCTTCTTTTAGTTAATGTTCAAATGGAATTGTTGATATGTGGACCATTTCTGATGGCAATCGTTATGCAACTTCCCTTATGTCTGGATAAACTCCAGGGGTTGTTGGTTTATGTGGATGATCGTTTCCTTCCCCAGAATGTAATGCTTCCATTTTTGGTAGTCCTTCACAATGGAATACATGTCTTTGTCATAAGGGGGATACTTTTGGACGATGTCTAAAAGTGTCTCACTATGATATGCTACTGGATTCCCCTGTTGAGTAATAACTACACCAATAGCAAAGTAGGAGGCATTTATCTCAATATCCAATGGTTGTTGCAGGTCGGGTAATGTGAGCATTGGTGTAGAGCAGAGGTGATGCTTCAACTCGGTGATTTCCTTCTATTGGGATTCAGACTAAAATAAATTTTCTTTCCCTCCTCCCTGGTGACTTGACTCAAAGGCCAAGTGATATGAGATAATCCCAACACAACCTGCAGTAGAATTTGGAAAGGCTATGGATCTCTGTTAGAGTGGCTGGGGCTAGCCAATTTCGAATGATTTGTATCTTTGTTGGTTCCACATACACCCCCACTCATTAATTATGTACCCTGGATACTAAACCTCGGTCATACCAAAAGTTCATTTCTCCAAATTGGAGCACAACTTGTGTTGCCGTAGTGTATGGAGGACATGTCGAATGTGGTGGAGGTTCTCTTCCAAAATCTAGCTGAAGATTAATATTTCATCTAAATTTTCCACTACGAATGAGTTGGTGAAGGATCAGAAGATGTTTTCCATCACCTTCATAAAGGTTGTAGGGGCATTTTTCAACCCAAAAGGCATGACCTGTCATTCGAAAAGGACCTCCTTGGATTTTAAGCTAGTCTTCCATACATTGGAGGGTTTGATTGGTACCTAGTGATAACTGGACTTCATGTTAATCTTATTAAAATATTTCCCCCCTTGAGTTGGTCCAAAAGGTCATCAATCCACGAGATCTGATACCTATTCCGGAAAATGATCTTGTTCAAGGCTCGATAATCAATACAAAGTCTCCAGGTCTCTTCATTCTTCTGTACCAACACAATTAGGCTCCCACGAGGTGATGAACTTGGCTTCATGTGCCCTTTCTGCAGTAGTTCCTGAATTTTACTATTAATTTCATCATTCTCCATAACAGATCATTGATAGATCGCTCCATTGGGTAGAGACATGCCTGGGGTCAAATCGATGGGATGCTTGACCTAACAGTGTAGAGGTTCCCCTATGAGTGAGGTGAAGATGTCCCTATACTCCTCAATGACCTTGTCCATATGTTGCTGCCATGCAGAGGAATGTTGTTTGGAGTTCATGGCCACAATATTCTTCTTTCCCTAAGGGTGAATCATAAGGACAAAAAAATTCTTGTTCTGAGAAATGAACTTACTACATTACTTCGTAGAGATAAAATAGATGGCAGTAGGCAGTGCTACCTCAGTATCTTGTAAAAATTATTACCCAAATTAATAATAACAGTGTGAGGCCTAGACTCATAAACATAATGTATCTTCCACAAGTATGTTTGGACTAATAATACATCACAAACTTCAAGAGTATAAACATCACACAGTACCTCATCTATGAAGGGCTTGATGTTGTAGGAGAGGAGACACTGTTGGTTGACGCGGAGATCTCGTCCTTGGTGAAGCCACCCGATGGTGTACAATTGCGGGTGCATTGTGGTTGGTAATAATAGACGCTTCATGACCTCTGCTAAAATGATGTTCTTTTGGTTCCCACTTTCAAAAATGAACTACAACGGAGAACCCTTCACCCACATCTATGAGTGGAAGAGATGCTCCCCCTCCTATGGATATTCGAGATCATCCTTCTGGAGCTTGGTGGTGGAAACGGTGGCACTAGGCTCTGTATCAACAATATTCTCTCATTTATCATTCCCCATGTCGGGTTATGACTCAGAGTCAGAGTTCGGAAGTATTCAGCTCTACCACCAATGACTTCTTGGCTTGACACTCACTCATGTTGTGAGTGGGGCTCTTATGGAACTCACACCACTTTCTCGTTTCCTCCTTTTTCTTGGTTTTGTTTTTATTTTCTTGCGACTTCAACAGGTTGTCCTGGGCCACCCCAACTTGTCCTTGCCCTTTGTTTTGCAGTTTGGGAGAGCCTTCCCTTGCTTTTGATTTTCAGAACCAAAATATCACTTCTTCTTTTTAAAATTGTGCTCGATCTTGACAGCATATCGATTGGCGGCACCGAGCGAGGAGATTTCCACGAACTCCATTTCATCCTAGATGTACTTATGTAAATAGTCATCATACTTGAGTACCAAATGTCGCTCAGAATCCTTGATACCCAGCTTTGTAACCATTTGTGAACTTTGACACATCATGGTCCCTTCCCTACCATTGTATGGTCAAATTTATGTATTTATCTTCATAGCTCACGACAGGGTAATATATTTCCTTAATGGCATCTCAAAAAGAATTCCAAGTGGGTGCGACTGAAAATAGTGAGGATTCCCTCTCATATTTTTTCTCAAAGTAAGCTTCCCACCAGTCCTTGACATGGGGGGTGGGTTTTAGGAGTGAAAAAGTAATATTTTCCTGATTGGAAAATTCATGAACCAAAAAATATCCTTCCAAAATATTTAATCATCTATCTATGCTGTATGTATCTATCTCGCCTTCAAATATGGAAATTTCAACATTAACTTGTACCTTAAAAGGAGTGGCTATCGGATGAAGATGCGTCGCTTGTGGGTAGTCATCGAAGGATTTGGGAAAATTTATCCATCATCGTGTTTCTCTGTTTCTCGAGGGCCTCCTCAATAAATAATTTGAAAGGATATCCTACTCCCTCATATTTCTTTTCTTCTGCCATTGGGGGTCATTGAGGTTTGCGACGTTGATCTTGCAAAGGTTCAACCAGTTAAATCCCTAACTCATTGTACCCTGACCTCGTTGGGGACATGCAAAGAAAAACAAAGAAAGATAATACCACTCTGATACTAGCGATCCAGACTTATGCAAGAATGCAATAGAATACAGATATAAAAATAAAGAGAGAGATGCGGCAGAAATAAAAATTCATTTCATGAATATCAAAGAACTAAAATATGCTTACATACAAAATGGAAATAAACTATCTCGGGTGATGGTAGCTTATCTCTTAGAAGAGATGTGGTGACTACATCCTATGAACTATGTTAAAATGAGGCTCAAGGGACTATTTATTATTGAGAAACAATGGAAAAACATAAACATCCAAAAACCTAACCCTAGGAGATGAATCGCCAAATTTGTGGGACCCGTTTGGGTAAATTGGTACATCAACTTCCCGAGGTCATAAATTTGGGATACGATATCTGTTTGATGTGCACAATACCTCGTTAGAAATGTCTATTCGGGGAATACAAGTTTTGATTGAAAACATAATAAAAAATCATGTTTTCTCATTTTCCAAAAAAACGTTGTTTAGGGCCTCAAAAGGACTCTAGAAGTTGAAGACCCCAAAAACTGACAAAAATAGTAAATTGTGCTACAATTAAGGAAACTAAGAAATTAAAAGAAACAATTGTGGGGTTCCATGTGGAATAGGCAGCCGGAAACCAAATATCCAACTAGATTAATAACATAGATTTGATTCAAATGCAATAGAATACCACTATAAAGGTGAAATTTTTCACTTGTTCACTTGCAAACAATTTATGTTATTTAAGGAAAACGTCTAGATGATTTTCTTATGGTGAGGTTCCACCTAATATTTAACATACATGAACCACTTCTAGTGGAATCCATTTTGCAACTTGACTTGTATCTACGTACATTACATATGTGTATGGTAGGTGTTAATCATTGTTTCCTTTCCTAGAATATAATATTTTTAGTACTAATAAGCTTGGAAAATGGAGTAAATATCCTTATGATGAGTGGGCCAAATGTAAACTATTTCAAAGAGTGTCTTACTTTAATTTTCCACCCGATATCCATGATATATACGGATTGAATTAAAATCATAACAAAAGTCACATGTTTTGGTTTTGAATGGTTGTTCTCAACCTAAAATAATCAAAACCAAGTACTATTTGTAGAAGTGATGTTTCATCTCCTAAAAAATTTAACATACCCAACAACATATTGGGGTATGTTACTGTTGAGTTTCCAGGACCTTGGATCTAATATAGAATCTTAAAATATCTGACGCTACCAAACCAATAATCTCAACAAAACTACTTTTCATAGTAGAATATAAACATCAGATATCACATATGCACAAAATATAGACAAATTTTTACAATTTTCAAGCCAATTTCATTATATTAAACAACATATAATACAACAATGTATGGCTCCTATACCAGGGATAATGGCCCTCATACATCCACTAGTACAAGACACAAAACAAGACACTCTGACCATCTAGCTGTAGTGCACTCTATCAGTTCCTCTCAGTCGTACCTTGTACATGCCTGGTCCTTCGGCTCCCGATACGCAGCTCCTACCTCTATCAATGCTCCAAGTACATCTGGCCACTGAACCTCAGCTGTCAATCTTCCCTCTAGTTGATCGTTTTTCCACCAGCGCATCAACTCATCGAGACTCCTGTCAAGTTGTTCACAAATATCTTTATGAACAACTCTCAATTTGCGCATTGTTGTTTCTCAACTACTCAAGGACTTCAAACCATTATGGTATTCCTACGCTACTCTCATGAATACCAACATAGGGCACGAAGGGCTTCCAACTATCACTACAAGATGTCCATTTGCCATAATGAACATTGGCTAGGATAACTTCCCATCATCTGTTGTAGAATTCCTTATCCACACACAAGTCTCAGGCTCCACAAATGGCTCCTAGATGATTAGACCCTTGAGCTTCAACAACTACCACTCTAACAACTACCTTTGTCCATCAAGGTGTTGCACACTGGACTCCAACTTGGACATTATCACGTTGTCCTCCAACAAACTATAAGTTCCCAATCCACGTCCAAACTTGGTCCACTCTCACACTTCCCTGCAACGACCCACGAGTGACAAAGTCCATATTGTATCATCTATACCTAGTTATGGAATCCTCACACCTAGGAGGCCCTTACGCATGGTTGCCAACAAACTTCTCCATATCCACCCTTTGTTATGCAATAGAGGAGCTTTTAGGTCCCTATAATACTAGTATATCCCCTTATTTTTGTGAGTGTAGCCCTCTTATTGTTATTATTGTACCCCTGTAACCCCAATATTGTTAATATTGTGCCTTTACATTATTATTGTTAGTTCGGCTAGGATTATATTGTGACCCCATGGACTCCTATATATAGAAAGGAGGTTTTGTCATTTGTATTATCCAATAATTGTTCATTTATGTAATGTAAATGAGGTTTCCCCCTCTAAGTGGCTTATTTGTAAGGCATTGATCTCTCTTTATTATACTTATGGAGTTGGTTTCATAATATTTGGTATCATAGCTTTGAATTCTAGGGTTTCACTGCTCCAAATAGTTCATCGTGGCATTTTCACTATAGATTTTTTTATATGAAGGTTTCAAAGTTGATGCTTATCAAGCGAATCCTAAATCATGAGGAACCTCATGTAAAAATTTTAAATCTTGGTTCGCAATATTTTTGGAGATATGATCTGTAGAAGTTAGGGTTTTTATAGGCTCCCAAAATTTCATCTAAAATAGGTGACCTTAGAACAATCACCATAACTCTCTCTCTCTTTGAGCATTGGATTTGAATTTTGTGAAAAGTGGTCGAAAGTACACAAACTATATTTTATTGTGTATCAATTCAAGAGCTGAAGGATGAAACAATGACACATGGAACGTCGTACAAGTGCTCTCTACCGAACCAGTCCATAATTAGGTCATTGTGGGATATTGGGCATAAATTTTCCTTGAATTATCCAAATCAGGTCATGCCTGTGGAATTCAAAAGAAGTTTCAGACGGCTACTACAGGAACTAATTTAAGATATTGAATATCTGAAATCAAAAAGATAATTCAGTTTCAATATCAAGTTCCTCAAAAGCAAGAAAAAGGTGTGTATTTTGTTTCAAATTGCATATGTCTTGTTTGAAAAATTAGTTTGGAGTGATTGCAAGGGAATATAGAAGCATAGATATCAGTATTGGGTTCAAAAATTCCCCCTCAAAAGAATTCAACACCCATTAAGCCCTTAGAATGCTCTACTATGACTCATGAAGATGAAGAAGTGCAACATTATATATCAACATTACAAGAGCAAGTGCACCAAATTTCAATTTCGTAAAGAGCAACAAAAAATGAAATGGAAGTTTTGAAGAAATGCATGGAAGCGAAGATGGATGGTTTGAAGAAATGCATGGAAGCTAATATTGAGGGTTCGAAGAAATACATGGAAGCTAAGACAAATGGTTTGAAGAATGGCATGGAAGACATGGAAGAAAATGAAAGACAACATGGAAGAAATGAAGAATGATCTAAAAGAAGATATGGAAGGTTTGACAAAGTTGATACAATACATGATTCCTAATGGTGAAAAGATAGTATAGGAAACTCATGATGAGAAAAAACTAAATGTTAATCACGATTTCATGAACTCTAATGTTGGATCGAAGACCCAACATATTCCAAAGATCAATATGAGGAAGCTTGATGGAAATGATCCCATAACATGTATACTACATATGGAGAAATATTTTGATCTCAATAATGTGAAAAACACATAAAAGGTACACCTTGCAACTTTATATTTAGAAAAATATATATTTGTATAGTATCAATGGCTTTTCTCCCGTAAAAAAATTGCCACTTGATCAATTTTTACGGACGAAATAATAGCACATTATGAGGATACAAATAGCAATACCTTCTTTAGCCAATTGATAAATCTCAAAAAAAAGGGTTCAGTGGTGGAGCACATTGAGGAATTCAAAAAATTGAATATAAGGGTAGCTGATATTCCAGAGGAACACAAAATTGATGTCTTAATAGGGACTTTAAAGGATAACATCCAACATTGGGAACCTGATTCATTGGAGCAGGAATTCAGGTTGGCAAGAAAAATTGAATGTAAAATTATGGCGACAAGGAAGCCTACCACTCACATCTATAAATATTAAAGAGTTGCTACTCCTATAATTGCACAACCTACAAGGTTGACACCACAACAATTGGAAGAAAAAAGAGCAAAACGGATTTGCTACAGTTGTGATTGAAAATACACTAAAGGTCAATAGTGTGTTGAGAAGAAATTATTTTACATATATTGTGAAAATGAGGAAGAAAATGAACAATATTATTCAAAAGAAGAGGATATACACCAGGAAAAAACTCTAGAGAAAGAAGAAATGAGTCTGAACATATCCTGTAATGCATTGGTAAGAATTAACACTCCTCAAACTCTCAAGATAGAAGGACATATGAAGAAGAGAAAGGTAATAGTGTAGATTGATTCCGGTAGTACCCATAATTTTATTCATTGTAAGGTAGCGAAGGAATTGAATTTCTTCCTATACCCAGCACCAAAGTGTCAAGTAATGGTTGCAAATGGAGGAACTATAAATTTCTCTGGAAAATTCCATAATATCAACCTAACCATGGGGGAATATGTATTGAATAGTCGAATTCTTTCCATTCTAATGGGAGGTGTTGATGTTGTTCTAGGAGTACAATCATTACAATCTTTGGGGACGATAGCTTTTAATTTTCAAGAAATTTTCTTGAAAACAAATTTGGAAGGAAAGGAAGTTGAATTACGGGGTATCGTAGGGAATCCGAGAAAGATAATAAGCTCTAATTTCATGAAAAATATTTTTAATAAAGAACAATGAGGAAAAACTGCACAATTATGCTCACTAGAAGTTCCAGCATCAAAATCATCTATTTCTCTAGATCTCGAAAAAGTCTTGGACAATCATTATAAGTTGTTTGAAACTCCCAAAGGACTCCCACCTATTCATGATCATGATCATGCTATTCATTTGATTCCAGGAAGTGTTCCTCCAAACATCAAGCCTTACAGATATCCTTATGTCCAAAAGAGCGAAATTAAACGTATGATTGCAGAAATGTTAGAGGCTGGCATAATTCAACATATTCAAACTTCTTTCTCTACTCCAGTAGTATTGGTGCACAAGAAGGATGGATCATGGCGCATGTGTCCGAATTATAGGGAGCTCAATAAGCTCATTGTTAAAGATAAATATCCCATTCCCATGATCGATGAATTATTGGATGAATTACATGGAGAAATTTATTTTACCATGTTGGATCTTCGTTCAGGATATCATCAAATTAGAATGAAGATTTAAGATATTCCGAAAACAACATTTCAAACTTATGAGGGTCATTATGAATTTTTGGTCATGCCTTTTGGCCTTACCAATGCACCTTCTACATTTCAAGGTTTGATGAATTACATTTTCAAACCCTTCCTTAGAAAATTTGTGCTAGTATTTTTTGATGATATACTAATCTACAACAGGTCTTGAAAGGAACATGTTCGACATGTTGATAGAGTGCTCAAACTATTGGAGGAGAAATAATTATATGCAAAAACCTCCAATTTTTTATTTGGAGTACAAGATGTGGAATATCTCGGTCATATTGTATCTCAAAAGGGTATTAAAGTAAACCCCAACAAAATTAAAGCCATTAAGGAATGGAAAGTCCCCACAACCATAAAGCAGTTGTGAGGATTTCTTTGGTTAACAGGGTATTATCGAAAGTTTGATAAGAATTATGGAAAAATAACAGCACCTCTAACAACATTATTGAAGAAAGATGCATTTGCATGGACTCCTGAAGCAACTAATGCCTTTGAACATATTAAAGAGGCAATCTGCCTAGCACTGGTCTTAGCTATGCCAGACTTCACAAAAACCTTTATTGTGGAATGTGATGCCTCAGGAAATGCAATTGGTGTTTTTTCAATGCAAGAAGGAAGACCAATTTCTTTTGAAAGTCGTCCAATCAAAGGAAAGTATTTATAGAAAGCTATTTATGAGAAGGAAATGTTGGAAATACTACATGCACTCAAGAAATGGCGACCTTACCTAATGGTAAGACACTTCAAGGTAAAAGGTAATCATGATAGTCTTAAAAACTTTTTGGATCAAAGACTATCTTTAGAAGAGCAGCAAAAATGGTTCACAAAGATGTTGGGTTGTGACTTTGAAGTCATATACAAAAAAGGGGTGCTAAATGTTGTTTCAGATGCACTCTCAAGAAAGGATGAAGAGGTGGAAGCATTGATTTGTTGCATTTATAGTATCTAGCCAGATTGGATAACTAAAGCAACGGATGAATGGAAAAATGACAAAGAAGTGTCGACACGCATTCAAAAGTTGCAGCAAGATCCTAGTACATCTGATACATTTAGCTGGAAAAATGATTCGTTGTGGTAAAAATATCTCTTATATCTTTGTAATAATTTGGAATTGCAAAAGATTCTTTTAGAATTGCACACTTATCCCTTAGGAGGACACTCAGGAATTTCAAAAATTTACCACATGGTGAAGAAATTTTTTTGGGGGATGGCCTTAAATTTGATATTCAAATGTTTGTGGCGGAATTTTTGGTTTTCCAGCAAAATAAAGTTGAGACAATTAAGACCCCAGATCTTCTACAACCTTTATCCATTCCAAGTCAACGTTGGGAGGAGATTTCAATGGATTTTATCACAGATTTACCTAAGTCCAAAGGAACGAGTGTCATCATGGTGGTAGTTGATAGACTTACCAAGTATGCACACTTTTGTGCATTATCTCATCCATTTAAAGCAAGTACAGTTGTTATTGCATTTATGGAAAAAATTCAAAAGCTACATGGAAACCCAAAGATTATTGTAAGCAACAGAGATCCCATTTTTATTGGAAAGTTTTGGACGAAATTATTTACTTGTTTGGGTACTCAACTAGCTCATAGGTCATCTTATCATCTTCAATCCAATGGGAAAACTAAGATAATGAACAAATGTTTGGAAGGATATCTTCGTTGTTTTGTATCTTATAAACAAACAAAATGGGTCAAGTGGTTACGTATGGTTGAATGATGGTATAACACTTCCTTCCATACTGCAAAAAAAATGATCCCATTTATGGCACTTTATGGATATCATCCACCGTCCATCACATAATATTTAAGAGAAAATTCTAAGGCTCAAGCAGTGGAACATCACATTGAGCATTAACAACAAGTTCTCCAAATCTTAAATGATAACCTAAATTTGGCACAAAATCGAATGAAACAACGTGCAGATCAACATCGTAGCGAGAGAAGTTTTGATGTAGGAGACTGGGTATTTTTACGACTACAACCATACAAAAAAATGTCCCTCAAGCAAGCTAAGAAGGATAATAAATTATCGCCAAAGTACTGTCGTCCTTACAAGGTGTTGCAAAAGATTGGTACTATGGCATACAAATTGGAGCTTCCTTCTTCTTCTCGAGTGAATCCAGTTTTCCATGTTTCAGGCTTAAAGAATGTTATAGGTGAAAAAATTCCAGTTCAAGAAAATATTTCCAGAACTTGATGAGGAAGAAAAAATCATATCGGAAACTGAAGCAGTCATGGAAAGAATAACTCGATAACTACAAAATCGATCAATTTTAGAGTATCTCAATAAGAGGAATAATTTACCCACTGAAGATTTGACATGGGAGGATGAGAATTTTATACAGAAGCATCCAGATCTACTCAAGCGTTGAGGAAAACACTTTTATGAAGCGTTGAGTACAAATCTGTTAGGCCTAGCAACCCACATATACTCTTTTGTCTAGGTTAGGAAGGGACTACAGATTAACTAGAGGTATATTCTTTCTTGTTTTAGGCCTTTTGGCCTTCTCCACAAGAAAATACATCCATGACCCAAGACTTTATTATCTCAGGGACCTTATACTGCCATAAATAGAGAGAAACGACTCCAAATAATACTCAACCGTCCCAGAAATTACCTCGGTCTACACATGCAGTCAATCAACTCCTAAAAACATAAATTCTACCATCCAAACCATGTACAAACAAACCTAGAATTGTCCCTCAATTATCAAACTCCTCCACATATCAAAATCAACCCTCAACTGTCACAAGAGATCCTCTGTGTCTTCTCTAATCTTTGTTGAGATCTGCTCCTTAGGTCTGCGGCCCAAACATATTTTTTCTCCTCCTAATGCGAGCTTCTATCTCACATTTTCTTGCCCATGTGTTGCCTAAATGGATGGTCTTTAAGTCCTCGATTCGCCTCCTTTATATACCATAAATAAGGGCTCCTCAAACGTCATCATGTTTAGGGATTTTCCAACTATCATGAGACTTTTAACACCTCAAGCCAACCATACACATAAGGCACAAGCCCTCACATAACCTTCAAAAATTCATAACTCTTCAATGACCACTTAGAATTGGATGGATTTTGATGCGTCAGATTCATCTCGACAAGCACTATCATCCTCATCCATCACATGTCAAAAAATCATTACGATTTTTGCCCAAGCATCGATGGGGAAAAACCTCAGGCTTGAATTCGAAGCCCACAAGTGACTCTTGTGGCACTTTTCCCTCCAATACCTGAACCCTAGGGATTGGAGTACCTCCCAAGCTACACAAAAATAAACACTCCCTACTAGCGAGGGAGGTACTTACAAGACTAGGAAGTAACCATCATCATCTCTAACAATACTAGCTTGTCTAGCATCCATCACTACAACATACCCTATAGAATGAACCCTGCATCTCGATAGTGTCTCTGCCTCATCACATCTAAACGTGAAGATCTTGATACTCCATAGGGATTATTTTTTTTAGGACAGACTCCCTATGAGCCTACACGATCTCCGTTGGCTGAGTCCTGCAAGCACTTATGCTCCTATATCAAATACCACACATGTGAATCCCTCTAATATCAGATATGCAACATCATGATCTGATGAATACTCTAGCATTCCAATAACCAATCCATCACATGAATTCATCTCGATCAACCTGATCTCATCTAATCCAAATCCATCCTCAAGTTATCCAAACCATCCATGACAAATCAATGGAATCCCATGATTAACAACTTGTGCTGCAACAAAACTGTTATTCATGAGACTCACCACCAATCCACCACAACTCCCAACCAATGTCACACCCAATCCAGTCGAGACCAAATATCCATGTCTTCAACTCAACCCTCTGCTCCATGATCTATACACTAACAACTCCCTCTGAGTTTCTTCGTTGTGCACACACTGATTCACTGTCCCTCAAAGTAGCTCACATACGCTTTGATACCATGTTGAATTTCCATGACCTTAGGTCTAGAATAGAATCTTAAAATATATGACACTACCAAACCAATAATCTCAATAGAACTACTTTTCATAGTGGAATATAAAAATAGTAAATCACATATGCACATAATATAGACAATTTTTTACAATTTTCAATCCAACTTCATTATATTAAACAAATTATAATCCAATATTTTAGGGCTATTGTACCATGGATAATTTCCCTCATAAATCCACTAGTACAAGACAAAAAACAATATAATCAGACCATCTGGTTGTAGTGCACTCCCTCAACCCCTCTCGGTTGCACCCTATATTGCCCGGTCCTTCATCTCCTGATCTGCATCTCCTACCTTTTTTAATGCTCAAAGTCCATCTGGTCACTGAACCTTTGTTGTCAATATTCTCTCTATTTAATGGTTCATCCACCAACACATCAACTCATCGACACTCTTGTCGAGTTGTTTACAACTTTTTTTGTGAACAACTCTCAATCTGCCCACTACTGCTCCTCAGGTACTCAGGGACTTCAACCCACTATGGTCTTCCTATGAAGACCAACATGGGGCACAGAGGGCTTCCACCTGTCACTGCAAGACGTCCATCTCCCACAATGAACATAGGCTAGGAAGATTTCCCATCATCTGTTGTATAAGTCTTTCTCCACACAAAAGTCTCAAGCTCCACAAACTGCTCCTGGAAGATCAGATCCTTGAGCTCTGACAATTGCCACTGTAGCAACTACCTTTTTCCATGAAAGTGTTGCACACTGGGCTCCAACTTAGACACTATCACGTTGTCCTCCGGCAGACCACAAGTTCCCAATCCACGTCCACACTTGGTCCACTCTCATGCTGCCCTCCAACCGTCCACAAGTGACCAAGTCCATGTTCTAGCATATGTATCTAATCAGGGCATCCTCACACCTAGGAGACCCTTACACACGGGTTCCAAAATACTTCACCATATCTGCCCTTTGTTCTGCAACATAGGAGCTGTTGCACAAATATAGGCACCAATAACATCATTGTAGAATCTGCCCACTGCTAAGGCTTCTAACATGCCATGCCAGCCCTACTTCACAGCTACTATAGTCATCCAAATTCATGCCATCCAATTTGGTCCAAAACTAGACCCAACACCTAGCAATCATGAAGGAGAAACATAATTTGGACTAGTGTTTTGACTGATGTAGGTATTTTTGTTGGGTTACGGCTTCCTATACACTTGAAAAACCCTCTCCTAAAGCTCTCAAACACCTCCTCTCAATTGCAGCTTCCTTCCTCCCTTATCTATCCTTCCTTTTTTGGATTTTAGGACTAATACCAGCCCACTATTAGGCCTACCAGCCCTCATACACTTTTTCATCTAGATTAGGAAGGGATTGCGGACTAACCAAAGGTTTGTTACTTCTTTCTTTAAGGCATTTTGTCCGTCTCTACAAGCAACTACAACCTCGGCCCATTACTACAGTATCTCAGGGACCTGTGGCTACCATTAATAGAGGGAAACCACTCTAAATAATACTCAGCCAACCTAGAAATTACCTCAGTCTACACATGGAGTAACTCGGTTACTCAAAACATGAATTCTTCCATCCAAACCATGCACACACAAACCTAGACTTGTCCCTTAAGTCTCGACCTCCTCCACAGATCAAAATCATCCCTTAACTGTCACAATATATCCTCCATGACTTTTCTAATCTTTGCTGAGATCTTCTCCTTAGGTCTGCGACCGAAAGATATTTTTTCTCCTCCTAATGCGAGCTACTATCTCACATTTTCTTGCCCATGTGTTGCCTCAATGGATGGTATTTAAGTCCTTAATTCACCTCCTTTATACACCATAAAGAAGGGCTCTTGCAACATCATGTTTAGGGCTTTTCCAACTGTCATGAGGGTTATAACACCTAAATTTGACCTTAAACATAGTCCACAAGCCCACACATAGCCTTAAAAAATTCATGTCTTCAACGACAACTCTGAATTGGATGATTTTAGATGCATTTGATTCATCTTGACGAGCACTATCATCCTCATCCATCACATGTTGAAAAATCATCATAGTTTTGGCCCAAATATTGATGAGTGCAAATCCCCAGGTTTCCATTCCAAGCCCGCAAGTGACTCTTATGGCACTTTTCCCTCCAATCCTTGAACCCTATAGCTTGGAGTACCTCCCAAAGTATAAGAAGACTATAAAACAATCATGTAAAACTAGCAAGAAACATAATTATAAACAAGAAATCATATTTCTCACATAATATATAACATCTAAAGGTCTATAAATGACTAAATAGTCTTAAATCATAAATCAATCACAATATGAATAAAATATATAGTGAACACTTATATTTATCAAATCACCACAACAACTAGTTATAGATGTTAGAAATTTTACCCAATCACAAATATTTATACAATAAAATTCTCAACAACAAGGAACCCTTGAGATTAGGCTATGAATCTATAAGGATATGTACCTAGTTTGACCGTGTTCTCATGACACAATTATGTTATCATCTTGTAATAGCTTACTCAGACATAGATCAATCTCAACTTGCCATATCTCTTTCCCATTCTACCTATACAACCGAAACCAAGGTATTCCCTTATCTATAATGGAATTACTTTGGATATTCCATTCTTCTCCATGACTCTAGTGCATTAAGAAATATCAATGGTGGAAGCTCCATAGATTCCTAGTTGTGGATAGTTTTACTCAAAATGATAATATATCTATGCACCTAGGCTTATTGTTGGATAATAATAGGTATTTTCCTACAACCAAATAATTATAGCTCTCCACAAGATTAATCTTCCATTTTCTCTCCATAATAAGAATAAGAACAAATGAGAATAAATAATGAGGAAAGCCACCCCACCCATCAAAGGTATTTTTAATATATGAAAGTTTTCAATGTGAAATGTGGCTTCACCAATAATTCCATGTAACTGCTTATCCCATCTAATTTAAATTTATCCTTAGAATAATATATAAATTTGGTTTAGCCTTTCTAGCTACATAGCTATCTTATCACATAATAACACCTATGTCCTTCTCTATGTTCAACCGATGATGTATTTTTATTAATATTATTAAAAAAACATTACATTACTAAGATCTTCAACATTTTATCATATACAAGAATACATTCTTAATTCAAGGATCAAAACTAGGGTATTATAAATAAACTTCGTTTATATCCTAGACAAAAAAAAAATGGCCTTAGATATATTATTTTTCATATACCTAGGGGAAAAGCGGATATGGGAGAATCCCATCATAAATATGTGAAAAACACACTCAGGAACAAGAAGCTATAAAAATCCATTAGTGTCCTTGAAACTACTAATCATTAATGACTTATATCGTATCTAGACCCGAATGCACACCATTCTCCTCTATGATGTACCTAAGATATTTAATTATATGCATGTAAATGAACACTTATCTATGTTGGTGTATATATTTTGTTGTCATGGGATGCTTAATGCTTTCTCGATGTGCTACACATACTCTTCTTAATTTATACTGATGGAGATGGTTGTTTCTATATAAATATTCATAAAATTATTGGTGGGTTGGCCATTAAATATTCTCCATCATCTTCATGAATGTTGTTGGTGAATTAATCAATTGAAAGGGAAATACCGACCAGTGAAATATTCCTTCCTTCAACTTGAATGTTGTATTCCACACATAAATTTGATATATTGAAACTTTTGACAACATGACTTAAATCAAAATCACTCAAGAATTTTCACCTTCCTCTTGATCACAAGATCATTAATTCATTAAATGGGGTACCAATTCTTAATTGTGATTCCTTTCCTAGGCTTTCTTATCAATAAATACTTAGTTTCTCCCATTCTTCTATTGAATAAACACAATAGGGTTCTTAAAGGGTGAGAAGTTAGGTCTAATGTTCAATTTTTTACCATCTCCTGAATTCGGAATTGGATTTCCTCATTCATTAAAATGAACACATGTATATAAAGGTATTAAGTAGATATCACTAAATATAAAATAAATTGTATCATTTAACTCATAGTGTAAAGGTACTCATATAGGTGAGGTGAAAATATGTCTGTTTTATTCAACCAATTGATCTCCTTATGTTTGTTGCATAGGAGGACTTTTTGAAGAAGACTTGAAGGTTGTGAAGAAATTATTATTTCTATACAAACAAACCATGAAGTGTATGACACATGTGCCAATTTGAGACGTTATTTCCTACATTCTTAATAATGGTAAAAGATATTTCCATAGTTGGGACCACCTTTTACACCCTCTAGAGTTGGGCTCAATCGATTACAATTACACTAGTACAATGATTTAAATTAGATTGAGAACAACAAGAAAGGACAAGTAATATCAAAAATAGTAAACAAATAAAGTATTTTAAGTAGAGTATTACAACGAAATTATATTCTATAAATTTATCACATAGTGAATTAAATAATACAATATATAGAAATACAAAATGGCTATAATGGTAATAGCTGTCTCTAAGAAAATAAGTAATGATTACACTTTTTCACAAAAAAATAAAACCATAACAATAGCACAAGATTTCCTTGCAATTTATTACCTAAAGATCTAAAATCCAAAATACCTAACCCTGAGCACTTCATGGAAAAAATATGTAGACCCCAAGGAAAAGGCCTAAAAATGCATCAAAATTTAGATCTTATAAAACTATTGTGAGATTGATAAGGTTATATAACATCTTTGAGATGATGATAGTCCTGAATGGGCACTCGTCGCAAGTCATCACATAGATTCATTTTTCCTCAGAAAGTGATGTTTCCATTGTACTAAGCTTAGTCATTGGATTGAAAAACATTTATTGAATCTCATTCTACATAAACCCTTATACATAAACATCTATTGTCCTAATTTTACAATATGATAGAGTAGTATGTTGTATTGGCGAGTTATCTTCATCATGATGTACATTATTTGGTCCATTATATTTGAATTGATGCAATTGAAATTGATCTCTTTAAGGACCAAGTGTCTTTCCACTTTTGATGTGTCTAATAGAGGTGTCAAAAATGCAAATAAAGAAGCTACACAATAAATAATTTGTAAGGTAGGAAAAGGTGGAAGGTTTAATTAAAAATCTTTATCTTGAAGTGATATAAACTTCCCAGGAGAGCCTGAGTTTTTGTTTGTACAAGTTTAACCATATTTTAACACTAATCGTGGTATTTATGAGGAGTGAAATATAGCCAAAAGGCAAAATTACAAACTCACAAATTCCAAGATTTGATTACATGTTTACATGAGTCGATCTATTGGTGGATATATTTTAGCCATGATCCATGGGCGATTAGCGATGGACTCAAATTGGGATTTTTTGATAACACGTAATGATTGGACCTTTTGGTATCATTCTATAACCCGAGCCACCATTGAAATTGATACCTTAAAAGATTCAATATATTTTTACCATGCATAGTTCACACCAAAACACAACACTAAGATTGATAATTTGAGGAATTTAATATCTTATCATTTAGTATTTCAATGCTGATAAAATTTCCCATAGTTAGTTAGAGTGATACTGCATCCATCTATCCTTAAGGGTTTTACCCAAGCATTAGAAACTTAAAATTTTGAAGCAGTGGAAAAACAAAAGTCTATGGAAAAATTGATAATTTCCATTGCAATAACATTTATTAACATGAAAAAATTGATACTTCAAGGTATTTGATATATTCTTTTGAAACTAATCAAATTTCCCATTGTCCATGGTTCTTTGAAGTGAAACTCGACCAAAATTTCCATCCAAAATGTAGGGCACTCAACAATATGAGGCAATATCACTTTAGAAAACAACTATAGACAATTTGATATCTCTTAGAACAAAAATAACATAATTAACATTACAACATAGAATTGAGATTCACGTCTCTAAGAATTTCTATATATTTGAGCAGAAACCTAATAGATAATATTGAGATTGGAGCCTCGAGGTATTTAGAGGATTCTCGCCACCTAGGGCTAACCGTAGGAAACCACCTAACAAGAGATAAAGAGGGAAAAGTGGGGCTGAGAGATGAAGGAGGCAAGAACAACCCAAATTGTGTTGATTGAGACCGAGAAAAGAAATTCATCAAATTGGGTGAAGGCATTGGAATGTATGACGCAAACGTGGGCAACATCATGAAGGAGTTCAAAGATGGAAGCAGGGTAAAGAATTAGGCAAGGGGAGTGACGTGAAGGAACCGAGTGAGGGGAGTGGTGATGGAAGAAGGAAATGCATGATTGGTGAATGGAGAATATGTGGTGGGTGTGGAGAAGGGTAGGGTAGAGATAGGAGTTGTGAAATGCCATGTGATATGGCTACCAATATCAGGCGGGATAAGGGATTGGGAGTGGACTATTGAATATATCACATAGAGGGAAACAAGCGACTCAACGGTGATATTCGCCAAAATGAAGCTACCTGGTGTGAGTGGCGATAAGGGAGGAAAGTAGGGAAAATTCATTATCGTCGCCCCTCATGTGTCTCTGGCTCTATGGAATGACGTCAAGTTGAGGGCATCCAAGGGTAGAGGGAATATTTATTGCAGGCGGTAATTAGGAGGCTTGGGGCAACGATGACAGGTGAAGGAAATTCCAAGTAACAAAGAATGGAGGACGTGAAGGGTTTTGTTATGAATCAGCCTCCTTTGTCACCATTACCATTCATTGAGAAAGTTTCTATTTTCTATGGAGGTTCCACCTCTGTTGTCTACAATTCAACTTATTTCACACGGTCTCAGAACTACCAACACGATTGCAGGCTCGCCTCTGCTCTCTCTACTTGCAATATCTCGCAAGGGGATCTTGTAAGTATTGAAAACTTTCATACACATGATCATTTTAATGGGAATTTCTTAATATTTGAAGAATCCCAACAATGCAGAAAATATAGAATCTTGATATTATCAGTTGTGGTTCCATGAAGGTCTCTATCGTGTTAGGTAAACTTGACTCAGAGATAGAGTCAATGTGGACTAGGGTAAACAGTGGTGGTTTTGGGGCACATGGTTTTGTGCACCCATAGTTTTCAGCCTATGGTATTGCATGTAATGGAGCCTATAAAAGGCAGAGAAACACAAGGAAGTGAAGACTGGAGTGAGGGTCTGGCTCATGTGGATTGTTGAGGTTGCATTAATGTGATGAAATTTCAGTAGGATAGGTTTTCTAGGAATGGGGTTTTTCAAGATAAACATTTGTGTTTATGTTAATGATTTATTTCTTGATCTTTTATGTTTATTTCTCTGTGATAAATTCTTTATTGTTTAAACATGCTGTTCTGCTAGTGGTATAGAGCCATTTTGGCTTGAGAGGGAATGCCTCTGTACAATGGGGGGTGGGGTGTTGCGAATCTGTGTGTGATTCTAGGCACAAGTGGCACCAGTGGTTGGAGAGATGGTCTGTAGGATAGAAAAGAAAAGAAAAGGTATAATTATTTCGTGGATGTTTGAGCAGCTGAGGAACCGAGGATTACTCACGGATACGCGTATATATTGTGTAGACCGTGAGACTTTCTAAGGAGGAAGAACCCACGAGCGGCCATGACTCTGGCAAACTCTTGCACTGTGTGGAAAGCATGTTGTGGAGGTTGACTGCTATTTTTTCTTTCATCTGCAAATTCAAAGCTGCTGTTATAAATATAGAGTGTATTTTGGACCGAGGGTTCTGACGCTGGAAGAGGACGCAACATGTATTTGAAATTTTTTGGTGTAATGAATACGGTGTTGCTAGAAAAGAGGCGGCGCATGTGTGGGTATGCCACAAAGCTCAGATCGGTGTAGTCCAAGATCTAGATGCGGGTAAAGAAGAGATCTGTTGGACAAAGGAAGACTCTGAGCATTTTTTTGAAGTTTAGTCGGCTGAGGAGAGATGCACGTCATCTGTGCGATCATCATAAGACGCAGGAGACACTTAGAAGATGGCGGGCGAGTTTTCTGAATAGATCTGCGTGTGAACATGATTGTGCATAGAACATATGAAGGCAGAGGCATCAGACGAGGCCGAGGATCGATCCCTGGACATGGGCGCCGTTGGAAATCACTGGATGGGCGCCTTCTTATGTGCCGACGGTGTGACTCTGAGCGATGAACAGAAGTCTGGTCAGGACGGCCACTTTCGCATGGAAGCGGCAACGAGGAATCTGCGTTGTGAGCTAGAGCGAGCCTGAATCGCTGAAACCTGGTTGGACGATGCGGTTGCCCCAAATTCTGCTCGGTGAGATGGTGCTCGTGTACAGTCTCTGGATCGACATGAACGATCACAACTATCCCTGAAAATGGTGGATTCCTTGACAAAGCCGGAGTCGCAGTCGGCAGAGCTAAAACTCGTTCTCACTAAGGAGCAGCGTTATGACCGAGGAATGCGTGCAAAAATTGTGAGATGCTCAGGTGTGGATTATGCCAACATCCATAACTTGTCATCACTATAGATATCAAGATCGATGGTGTGATCAAATCGTTGAAATCCGAATCTGAAGAGGACGTGGATGGTAATGAGGGTCAAAAGGTCCGTGATTGCGGTCAAGCCCTCCGAGTCATCTGCCAAGAAGCCTGGGACGGCATTGAAGGGCAAGCAAGCGTTAGCTCCAGCTCGTGCTCACCATTGGGAGCGGTACTTTTGCAGTGGACAGAAAGAAGAGGCTATTGAACAGACGCCTAGATTAGGAACGGAGAAGTCGGAAATTAGATCCAGAATAATAAAATACAACGAGGAAGGGCATTCACGGACAAAAAAAAATGGATAAAGCTCAGAAGATTATTTTTTATTGCCTCGCATGCGAGACTTGAGCGCAGAGACTTTGTTAATGAAGAAGTTATGCGTAGAATGGGCTCGGTGATGAGGCTTTGATGATCATGTATGAATGTAGAGAATGGTCATACAAAGACCAGCAACAATGAAACAAATTTTTTTTTTATAATGGAGTTAATTTTTACATGTAAATGGGCATACTGCTGTAAGACCTGGTATGGCATGCGTACCCCTGGGTAATCACTGGTAAAGTCTGGGTTAGACCTAGGTGATAGGGGGGATGCCAAATTAACAATTACGGTGGGTAAAAATTTGAGGGGGGAAGAGCTAGAGTGAGCGGGGTTGTCTCACTTAGCAGGTTTTGGCTGGATTTAGTCAAGAAGCCCCAAGTCAAGTTTAAGGGGGGAATTGTTAGGTAAACTTGACTCCGGGATAGAGTCAATGTGGACTAGGGTAAACAATGGTGGTTTTGGGGCACATGGTTTTGTGCACCCATAGTTTTCAGCCTATGGTATTGCATGTAATGGAGCCTATAAAAGGCTGGGAAGACTTCATTGTAAGGCAGGCCTGGAGGTGAGCGGTGAAGGCTCACTTGGCCGGATTGGTCAGGGTTTTGGCCAATGCTGATGAAATTTCATTAGGATGGGTTTTCCCCGGAGTTTAGGGGTTTTTCCCGGTTAAACATTTGTGTTTATGTTAATGATTTGTTGCTGATCTTTTATGTTTATTTCTCTGGATAAATTCTTTATTGTTTCTGCTGTGCATAGTTTCTAACATATCGTGGCATCCAAAATTTCTTCCATTTATGAAATGTGTTTCGTAGTTCCAATGGCAAGGGTGATTCTCAATACTGCCAACACACGACTCAATGCTCGAACTATGACTACTCAATTCAGTCACTGTCACCCCAAGATTGTGTTCACAGATTACCAATTCCTGCTCTAGTCACTGAAGCGCTACAGGGAACCAACCATAATCCCACCCTAGTACTCATCCACTCGCTTGTTAATAGCACATCAATAATTCCCACGAGTATAGTAACAACCACAACATACAAATTGTTATTTCAAGAGGGAGATGTAGATTTCAAAACATGCTGATCGGAAGATGAATGAAAGTCAATTGTTGTGAATTATACATCAGGCACAATCTCTACTCTAAAAGGAGTAGTTCACAGCCACAAAGGCATCTAAACAATGGTTTTGGATGCTTTTTTTGACATGGGGTATGAAGTTAGAACCAATTTATCTATGAACTCTGCCCATGTTTCACGCCAATAGCTGGAGTTTTCCCTAGGGAATTACTGGCCTCAGCCACAAAAATAACTTCTTCAGGAGATATGAATCGTCAAGTCTCCTCCGCCAGCTATTGTGCTGCTGAATACTCATCGTGTTGCCAGAAATCGTCTCGTGTATATGAATGAAAAAAAATAAAATAAAAGAGAATTCGATCATCTACAGGAACAGATCTACAAACCCCGGGGAAAAATAACCCTTCCAAAATCCTCTAGCGATAAAGAATAAACCATTTTCATTATTAAAGTTTAGATCCCCTTGCAATCACACCCACAAAGGCAAGATCATGGAAACCTTTCACACACAAACCGTCACAGAGCTTCTCACGACCCTAAATTACACAATATAAAAACAAACCCTCGCAGGGCTTCTCACGGCCCTAAAATGAAAATATAAAAGGCTTAAAGCCATAGCTAACTCAATCCACAGAGAGACTCTAGTTCTAGAATTTATAAAACATTCTTTAACAGAAGATTGTCCTTTATGTCCAATCCATTAAATCCACGGCACAATCTTCATTTTTAATGAGCTATACGCCGAACATTCACTTTAATGAGCGATACTTCTATAAAGAACAGAATCTCAGGAGAGATCAATCCTGTAGAGCTCAGATCCTCAAATACATATTTATGGATACATAAAATAAAATCTCAAATCATAAAAATGCGTGGTGTTTCATCAAAACTAGGGAAATGAAGAAGGAATGAATCTTGAAACAAAAGGAAAACATGATACAAAGACAGAAAGAAACTCTAGACAAATTCACGCAAAGAGCATGGATTACAGCATAAAATGAATTCAGTAGAGAAATACACCCTGTTATTTAAAGAATGCGCAGAGTAAATGGATCAGGAGGATCAATCACAAGAGAATCTTATCTGGAAAATTTGCCACCATCCAACGGTGAAAATAGGTTTAGTTGCTTTGTCAATAAGGAAAAGGAAGTAGGTGCATTGCCATTAAGTTCAGCTCGGTAGTGTGTTGACAACTAAGTGAACGGTGATCACCGATCTTCAACTTTCACAACCAACCGTCAGTTTTCTTCGTAATCTTGAGGGGAGGGCACTATTCAGATTCTGTCAGGAAAGACGAATCTGAACCGTGTCCCAAACATAAACCTCATAATAAGAACGTCTTCAGTGTAATTATTTCAAAGTTTGAATCCAATGATTCAAGAGTATTGTTATTTCATTAAATAAAAAAATAAAAGTTTATATGTAAAGTTATTGTCAATTCATACAAATTACTAAGTGAAAAAGTATAATTTGCTATTTTGAAAAAAATGCAAGTTTTACCAAAAAAGTGTATTTATCTTTTTTTGCCAACATAGCTTTCAATATACAATTCTGAAAAATATTTTAATTAGAATAAATAGTTTTTATATCAATATATATGTAATTAAAAATGAAATATTACAATTTTATATTTTATAAAGATTTACTAGACAAATAATTGTTAAAAATATCAACTATTTTTTAAAATTAATTATAAAATAATAATAGAATATTTCAAAATATTTTACAATTTACAAAAAAATATTTAATTTACTATATATTTTTCCAAAAAATATTAATAATTATATAGTTTTTTAATGGTTAAAAAAATCAAACTAAAAAATGTAATTTATGTATACCATAGTGCAAAACAAAAATACTTACTTAAAAATTGAATGTATTGATATATGTCGAGATGTTACTCCTCCACATTTTATTACACAATAATTTTTATTCTCTTATCTCGATCTGTTATCAATTCCACTAAAGAACCTCTTATCAATTTCACTGTGAAAGTACGTGATCATGTCTCCAACTTACTTTCTTTGGTCCTTTTAGAGAGCGGAAAAAACAAGGAATTGTTTTTCAATTGTCATTTTTGAGTGATAAAAATACAAGAACTGATTTTATTAATGAAACTGGGTAGCTTTCAGATGAGAAACTCTACCTCGAGACTACCACTGCAGAACGCTCTACTGCAAACATATTACAAGGCATAAATATATAGTCTTCACACAAATAGGGAGGTTAGAACAACTTACAAAAGGAATAGGAACTAATTCCTAATCTAAGGTTCCAGTGAATTGAATCTCTCCTAAATTACATTCTCCATTATCTTCAACACTCCCCCTTAATGGAGAAAAGTTTCATTAAAACTCCTAACATCTCCCTAAATTATTCAAACTTAATTATTCCAGGAGGCTTAGTGAAAATTTTAGCAGCATTATCATAAGTATTACAATATTAAATATGAATTTCATTTGACTAAACCTTATCCCTAACAAAATGAAACTGTGTATCAATATGCTTTGTGTTTTTATGAAACAGTGGATTATTTGCAAGATTGATGGAGCTCTGGTTGTCACATCTGATAACCTTGCATCTTTATGTTCTTCTTTGGCATCCTGGAGAAGTCTCCTCAACCAAACTGCCTTGCATGTTGCTGCACACATGACTTGATGCTCGGCTTATGTTGAAGACAAGGATACATTTTTATGCTTCTTTCTACTCCATGAAATGAACCTGGACCCATTGTTGAATGTGTAACCTGTTATGGATCATCTGTCATCTAGATTTCCTGCCCAGTTGGAGTCTAAAAAACCTATCAATATAACATCAAACGAATCAATATATATAATACCAAAGTCTAAGGTTCCCTGAAGTTACCTTAAGACACCTTTCACTGCAACCCAATGACTCTCAAGAGGCTTTGAGATGAATTGTCTCAATACACTGACTACATAAGCCAGATCCAACCAAGTTGTATTCAAGTATATTAGACTCCCAACCAATTGTCTATACAATGTTGCATCTACCTCCTTAGAACCGTCATCATTCTGAAGTTTGGTATTCTGTTGTAAAGCCACTGTTGCAGCTTTGCACTGATCCATCCTGAACTTTTTCAGTCAACTCCTGACATACTTACCCTATGACAGAAAAATTTGGCCTGAATTTCTCCAGACTTCAAGACCCAAACAATAGCGTAGCTCACCGAGGTATTTCATCTCAAAAATCGGTGAGATATGCTCTTTTATTTCTTTAATGAGTTCATCAGCATTTCCTGTAATGATAAGATCATCTACACATAAAGAAATCAAAACAATTTTCCCCTCTTTATCAAACATTGTATACAGATTAGGATCATTCTTGCTTCTTTTATAATTGTGTTGTAGGAAAAATGAATCAATTTTATCATACCATGTCTTGGGTTCTTGTTTTAGTCCATACAATTATTTCTTCAATCTACAGACTAAATGTTCTTTACCCTGTTTGAAAAAACCCTCATGTTGCTCTAAATACACTTCTTCTTTCAAATCCCCATTTAAAAATGCAGATTTCACATCTAGTTGGTGTATCATCCAATGATGTTTGGTAGCTAACACAATTAACATTCTAATTGTGTTTAGTTTAGCTACAGGGGCGAAGGTTTCCTCATAGTCTATACCTTCTTTCTGCGAGTACCCCTTTGGAACCATCCTAACTTTATATTTATCTATACTCCCATCTACTTTAAATTTAGGCTTGTATAGCCATTTTGCAATCAATGGTTTGTTTTCCTTCATTTAATTTAACCATATCCCAAGTTTTATTTTTAAGTATTGATTCATATTCCTCTTCCATAGCTACAATCCATTCATCATATTGACTAGCTTCTTTATAACTAGAGGGTTCAACAACATTTAACATACTAGTTATAAAAGCAATTTCCCTATATCTTGCTCGAAAATGAGTTTCCCTACCTGATCTCCTGACTATTGGAGTGGCTTCAAACCTATTCTGATCATCCCTTTCCATACTTAGCTTGGCTATTGTATATGTACCATCTTCCTTTTTCTGCTGCTACTACTCATGGTTGTCCCCTGTTTCATCACTCCCTACTTCCATCAACAAAGGAATGCCTCATTCTTCATTGTTGTTATCATAGTTTCCATCATGAACCTTCCCATAAAAAACTAATTATCTACTTGCAAAGACTTTATGATTATAGGGATCAAACAATTTATAAGCTTTAAACTTAGTGCAATACCCAACAAAAGTGCATTTAATGGCCTTTGAATCCAAATTCTTCCTATCCTTCTTACGAACATGAGAAAAATATTTGGAGCAAAAAGTTCTTAAATGTTTAACTGCAGGCTTAAAACCTAATAAAGCTTCAAATGGAGTTTTAAACTCAAGACTTTTATTGGACTCTTATTCTTCAAATATACTGCAGTATTTATTACTTCCGCCTAAAAACCATTAGGCAAATTCTTACCTTTTAACACACTGCGAGCACACTCCACAAGGGTTTTGTTCTTCCTCTCTACAACCCCGTTCTGTTGAGGAGTGCGAGGTACTGTAAACTGCTGCAGTATTCCATGGTATTTGCAATTTTTGATGAAAGCAACCTTTTTCTATTCTCCCTCTTGGTCCGAGCAGACAATCTTGATGAATTTATCTGTCTGCTTCTCAATCATGCTTCTGAACTGTTTGAATTATTCAAAATTATGACTCTTTTCACTGTGAAAATATACCCACGTGAATCTCGTACAATCATCAAAAAATAATAAGAAATAATAAGAACCTCCCAATGACCTTGTCTGCATTGGTTCACGTAAATCAGTGTGGACTAAATGTAGTATATCTCTTTGCCTTCTATCTACATTTACAAGAAAATCATCTCTGTGCATCTTCCCAAGAGCAGACGCTTCATAGTCAACATGAAAAAGCTTTAAAACAGGGAGACCATTAACCATACCTCTTTTTTGAAGTAGCAACAAATCATTAAAATTAATATGGCCGAATATTTGATGCCATAAATATTATGCAGTGATACCTGATGATGTCGATGCTTGGTGTGGTGCACTTCTCACATTCAACTTGTAAATGCCTCCCACTTGAATCCCTCATGCAATTTTATTCATATAATTCAACAGATCCTTAATAACACAATAGGATTTTAAAAACTCTACCTTAAGATTCTTATCTGTTATCATACATTCCGGGTCCATAAATTATATTTTTGATATGCCTAAGATTTCCATCAGGAAGTATGGTAGGAACATTACCATACCCTTTGATTTGGTACCGTATGTCATCACCAAGGTAGATTTTTGCACCACTGTTGGTTTCCTTGAAGTTTTCAAACCATTGTCTATTACTTGCCATGTGAGTGGAAGCTCTTGAATCCACAAACCACGTATCTGCTTCATCATTCTCATCAGAATCGGCCATAAACAGTCTCAGATCCTGATTATGATCATGATCAACAAAGTATCTTGCATGCCTCTTATGTCTATGTTAAGTTTCATCAAACCTCTTTTTATGACAATTCTTTGCAATATGACCAACTTTACTACAATAGAAACATTTGGTTCCTGAATTGTTTCTATTTGAAGACATACCTTGAGATGGCATACCTTGAGGTGGCTTTATCTGTGGTGTACCTCCACCTTTTGTCCTGCATTTTCCTTCCCTCTGAAGGGCTTCTTCTTTTCCATTAAAGAAAGATCTGAACTCTGGGGTTTCAAGGTCATCCGTCTTTCTTCCTCTTTCATCAGGATCTCGGTTAATTCTTCAAATTTGGGGACTTCTATCTCTCATTCAAGCCTGTGATGAACATCTAATAGTCATCAGTCATACCATTCATGGCAATCGTGACGTGATCAATGTTTGAAATTGCCTCCCCTATGTCACCAAGTTTGTCTTTGAGGTCCTTGATGCAAGAGATGAACGCAACTACTGAATCATTCTCCTCCATTTTAATGGAAATAATCTTGCATTTAAGAAAAAAAGATGAATTTTGTTTCTTATCTCATACATATCCTTAATGGTTATCCATATCTCATTTTCTAATTTACATTATCTGATGTGAGGGATAATGAAATCTTTGACTGACAGTTTCAACAGAACTTTCACATTGTTCTCATTCTTCTCCCAATCTTCAATTGTCGTAGCTGATCTGCTTCATGCAGTTGTAGGTTTCAATTTATCGCCATCCACAATCTCCCATGCACTTTTCCCCTCCAAGAAATTCTGCAACTTGAATTTCCAATTAGAATAATTGGAACCGTCGAGTTTATTGCTCTCGTTTAAGTATGCCTCGACCATTCGGTTATTCTTCTTGACACTTATAAACAATAATTCAACCTCCATAAATTAAAAGAAACACAAATCTACCATTACATCCAAAAGAGACAATCTTGAAAGCTTCTTAAAAAAAAAAAAAAAAAAAGAGATCCTCCTTTAAAAAAACAAAAAAAAGCCTTTTAAATATGCACCCCAAGCCACTTTTCCTCTTTAGAAAAAATATTATAATCCTCACTTTAAAAATAATGTGGTAATAAAAGTGGTGGAAGGATAGTGATGCTAAAAATACAATCGAAATGGTGTTTATCACTTATGAAATCACATGACTATCAACAAGTTACAATGATGCAAATTTCATATGTGATTTCATACCATGATAAAAATACAATCGAAATGTTGTTTATCACCCACCATAGTTCCACAGAGGTGTGAATGTTGCAGCTTCTAGAAGATTTAACCATGGATTGGCTTCTTCCTTTCTCTTAGAAAATACCGCAGCCCAATCCCCATGAGTACACCTGAGAATGGTGATGTTAATATTGGTGCTATGCTTTTCAATGGAGGCGGTCCTTCGCAATATTTGAGCCACCACAGTTGTTGTCGACTGTAATATTCCAAAATTTGCAAGCAAGCAAATTGTAATATTAGATTTTGATATTTTCACCTAGGAGAGGAATAAATGGGAAAGGAGGCCCATGAATAATAAAATATGAATAAGTTCCACCTTAATAAGGAAAGGGATCACTTCAGGAGCTGAAATTTACACTTACAAGTGTGGACAGGGGAAAAATAGGTGAGGACATAGTAGATTTTGACTAAGTCAACATGCATTCTTGAGGAGGAAGAGATCACCTAAGCAAACCGGTTCAATCTGAACAAGGATCAGCCTAGGACACATATGTAAACTAGATTTAAGATACATAATGTGAAAATAGGCATTGGAGGTGGATTAGTTTACCAAGTCAACAGCGTAGCCACAAAAGGAGGGAAGCAAGCCAGGGCAGCATAGTTTTGAAAGAGGAAGCTTCATGAAGAACTCACCTCAACATTGTGTGGGGTCCAGGGTGAGGAGGCTCACCAAAGATAAAAAGAAGGCATAGCATCAAAGGGAATTCATTCATGTATTTATATTTCTTGGTCTAGAGACTAATTACATACTTCAGCTGTTTAGCCAGATTTGTTGCACTGCTTAGTGCAAAGAATTCCCGTGCGGGAATTCCATCCTCTCTTTGGATCAGCGTGCTTAAGGGATCAAGAGAGAAGGATTTGAGATTCATTTCAGTACTTGGATTTGGGCCACTCTTCCATATTCAGCCACAATGCAATCTTCTTCAGAAAACTGTGTCCTTTATGTAGCAGCAGTAGCAACATAACTACACCCTTTGATTTAATGCAAATCCTAGAGGAGGAGGTGCTCATTTCCCTCCGGGAGTTTTAATAAGAAGCCTAGGGCCATTTATTTGTATTATTATGATATTATATGTCATGCAAAGCCATGTGTAATAAAAATATGCAGTAACTACATTATTTTTTGTAGTACTGTTTGTTATTCATGTATTTTTCCATAAATCTTTGCCGGGTGTCTTTTCTCCTTGTGTATAAGTGCTTAAATCTCCATTTATTTGCTGTATGACTCATGTAAACTCTATATCATACTTCTCTCATCATTTATTGTAGAAAACCTTCAGAAAATACGCTCCCTATGCTTCACTAAATTTCTGCATACTCCAAGTCATGGGAAATCAGCGATTTTAAACCTAGTCGGGAACGGAAGATCTGTTTAACATAGAAAAACACATTTTTTTTCTTCTAAAATTACGCATGAGAATCCCTCTTTACCTAATATAACATATCCCAGAGCCATGACCCTTTTTTGTATGCATATTTCTTAATACAGTCATTTTAGGTCATGAAAAGCTATTTTTCCTCACCTTTTTGAGAACAAAAGCTGAGTAAAGGTTACTGAAGTACTTGGAATTGGTTTTTGAGTGTTTTTAAACATATTTTGTGATAGCTAAAGCACACATTCCTGGAAAATTCAATTTTCAGGAATGTCTTGCTGAGCAATACCTTTTGGGGATATTACAGTGGTATCAGAGCAAGATATTTGGCTCAGCCTGTGGCTTCAAGACAAAGAGTTGAATCCCTGAAGGAGGGATATTTTAAGCTCTATAGACATGGTCTACATATGGATGGGTAGCCTTTTGATTTCATCTTTTTTATCAAAGGTGACATATCCAGTAAATGCCCCTACAAACAATCTGTGGAATAGAATTTGATAATTCCCCAACTTGTGAGATCAAGCTATCAAATAAGCAAAGAGGAAAATCAGAGATCAAAATGATGGAGAGGATGAGCTTACTCTCATCCATTTTTAGATCCAAGACGAAAGAAGCAGAGAAATGCACTGAATCTCCAAAAGGGTTTCAAGGAGGAGAGAGCTGCAGTGAAACCTCTAGGTTTCAAGAAGCAAGAGTAGATGCATGCACTTCCTGTTCTTGTAGAGGAATTGAAGAGTAAGGAGATTATTTAAAGCATGAAATCCTGAGTGGATATTTGGCAGAATACAAGTGCCAACCTAGGGTTTTCAAAAAGACCCTAGATTTTCCTCAGTTTATTCAACTGAGAGAAGAGGAAAGACCTTGCAGCAAAGGAGAGATCAGAGGCAATAGATTCCTATTGTCTAAATTTTATGGGTCAACTACAACAAGAGCTTGGGTAAGAAAGCTTGAGGCATTCTTCATACTTCATCCAGTGGAAGAGAGAGAGGCAGCAGAAGTTGCAACGCTGCACCTGGAGGGTGAAGCCATTAGGGGAATTTTGAGGCCTAAAATGGGCCTCTTAAGGAAATTATAAAATAATAGTGGAAATAATAAAGGAAGATTTGATTACATCATCAAATTTTAGAGGGAAAAACGAAAAAACTACTTTTTCAACTCGTATTTTCAACTTATCTCCCAAAATTTTTACTCAATTTTGGAGTGGGAATACTTGTTGGATGCAAAATTTAATTCCTCACCCAAGGGGTACCCATGTTGCATACTTTTGATTGATCCTACTACATGAAAAATGACAAATAGATGAAAAAGGTGATTGCAATCATGTTTTTTCATGTATTTTTCATTTTTAGTGTAGAGGGGTCCATCAAAAGTATGCAACATGGGTACTCCTTGGATGAGGAATTAAATTTTGCATCCAACAAGTAATCCTGCTCGAAATTTGAGTAAAAACTTAGAGAGATAAGTTGAAAATATGAGATGAAAAAGTAGTTTTAATATATTATTATTTTTTATTATTTTTATTCTTTTACTTAAAAATGGTAAATCATCCCCCATGGTTGACATCATCATCTTGAATCCTATTGGTTTTTATAAAGTTTATTTTGGTTGTACATTTTTCTTAGGAGGCCCATTTTAGACCTCAAAATTCCCCTAATGCAATGCTTGGTGGTGCAATCACTTGAACCACACAAGAGTGACTTCTATTTCTTAGTTCACTCAAGAACTGATCAGAATCTTTGATGAAGGGAGATCAGAGGAGAGAAGACCCACACCACCATGGGAGGAGGCAAGTACCAGCGCTGCCATAACTTTGAGAGAGCAACCTTCTACACCGGCAGTTAGATCAACCAACATATTAAAGAAAGGACCTCTTGTAGTTACAAAAGATGTCCCAAGGGCTCACAAAGGTATTTATAAGTTTCCATGTCTTAACATTTCAGAAAATTCTATGGAAAGGGTTGGAGATTTGTTTGCATATGGCCCAGGATCAAATAGTATTTCTCAGATAGAGCAGCAGGATTGCGCTGCGCTGTGCAAGCTTGAGAGGTTCAAGGGAGATTTGAACCCTCAACCTCATGTATCATTGATGAGTTACACACAACCCTTGAGGTTGAAGTGTGATCTTTTGGAGGAAGCCATGAACATTGAGATGGGGTATGAGGCAGCAACTTTACCTTGGAGGAGGGTTACAGTGCTGTCAAGAAGCTGCAGCAAGGAGGCTTTGCCTTCAAGTCACTTGGGTCCTTATGGGTTCAAGATGATCATTGATGAGAGATATTTTCTTGGAGGTCTCCAAGTAGTTGCATTTCAACATCTCATTAAATGCAAGGAGGAAAATCTGATATTGGAGGATGGTAGCCTATTTGGGAGGAATGCCAATATGGAGAATGCTCAGACGCATTCATCAATCGATAGGTGGATATGGATAGAGAGCAAGAAGCTGGAAAGTTACTTACAACTCTATGATACTGGGCAGCAGGAGGAAAGACTGTGTTGGCTACTGTTGAGAGAGTTTGGCCATCATGTGGCATATCCTTCTTCTAAGGGTATGAGAGAGGAGGATACTTGGCAGAGTACCTACATCATGGGGCAACAGGGAGTGTGGATGCATTATGATGGTATGGTCATTTTTTTTTCACTGCATTAGTTGTATGATGGAGGTATGATGAGGCAGCAAAGACATTTTTTGCTTTGGAGGATTGAGAGGGAGCAAGGGAAGAGTTTCTCTCACATTTTTCATGATGTTGCAATAGGAGGATATGGCAACATTATTAGAGGAGTATTTGATATTGAACAAGTTAGAGGGTGTATTTATGAGTTGGCAGGAGCCTATTTGCATAGGCCAACAACGATGTCACTTGGGAGCATGAACTTATTGATGGAGTGTTCCCAGGATCACTTCATATTTGATGCACTTGGTGGGCATAGAAGAGGTGAGATTAATAGAGTGGTGGATGGAATCATTGGTTGCTATGGTATTCTCTCCTTGACTTGGATTTCCAAGCATAAGAAGGGGGATTCTCATGGGGCATGTGATTCACTCCTCTTCAGATTGATATGCCATACCACTATGGAGGATTCATCTATGGATCTAGTCACCATCTTGCTTCCATCACATGGTAAGAACTTTGTTTTTGCACTTATTGATTGTTCATCACTATATTTGTATACTCTTACCATGTCCTTTTAGTGCATTTCTCTACAAAGGGACAAGCTTTTCTTTGCGCTCCATGGTCTATTTTTGGCCAACTATCATGATGTAGACAACCATCTACTGTATGATATGGGGAAAATGTTTGGTTGCTTCTTGTGTGCTCAATTGACATATTCATCCATCTACTATTTATTAGTGGGTGTGATGACTTATATAGCAAACCATTTGTCAAGAGACAACTTGCCATACCATTTTCTGAAGTTCCAGCGGGGTAGACTGCATTGTGACCACTTGGGAGACTGTTGGTACTTTCCAGCACCACATAAAACCTTCAATATTTCTCTCATTATGTTGTTGATCATGATCCTATTTTCTGACATTTTTCTTGCCTCTATGAGGAGCATGATTGGAAGAGGAACACATGGAGTGGATGTGTTCTTGGGGGAGGAGCATCCCCAAAATTTCTGCATTGCATGCTCTAAGGGGAGCATGGGGAAGGAAATGGCCTCTACAGCAATGTATTTGTGTCTTAATGAGGAGGGACATGAGATGGATGAGATGCTTTATGATGATGATTTCTTATCCATCATGTATGAGATAGTTTGGGCCAGCTTGATTCAAATCGCTGGGAGAGGGACCTTTGGAGGTCTAGCTTCCTTCTTGCCATTTGAGGGCAACATGATGGCTGCCCAAGATCAAAAAATCCTTTACACTTGTCTTAAGTGGAGAGGAAATAAGCATGGGGTAGGCTACTATGTCTACCATGATTAGAATTTCAGCCCACCTACTTTGCTGGAGCTTCAGGTGGAGGGTGACTCATTTTGTTTTGTTGATAGCTTGGGGAGGAGAAATTCAAGTGGGGGTGATGAATCCAAATCTATATCAGCCTTCATACCCCAAGAAGACCTTCAAACAACCCATTTTTGCCTCGATGGATGATCCACTGTCACATAATGCTAGCTGTTTGGATAGCTTACATACTTGGTAGAGGCAACCTGGAGAGATGTTGATGATGAAGCACCTTGATCTTTGGAGGATTTCATCTTATGAGGATTGTTGTAGGGGAGAAGAGGATGCTCTTCAGTCCTGTCCTTGCAGTTTCTTGAGGACAAGAAACATTTGGGAGGGGAGGACTGTAATATTCTAAATTTGCAAGCAAGCAAATTGGAATATTAGATTTTGATATTTTCACCTAGGAGAGGAATAAATGGGAAAGGAGGCCCATGAATAATAAAATGTGAATAAATTCCACCTTAATAAGGAAAGGGATCACTTCAGGAGCTGAAATTTACACTTACAAGTGTGGACAGGGGAAAAATAGGCGATGACATAGTCAAGTTTGACTAAGTCAACATGCATTCTTGAGGAGGAAGAGATCACCTAAGCGAACCGGTTCAATGTGAAAAAGGATCAGCCTAAGACACATATGTAAACTAGATTGAAGATACATAATATGAAAAGAGGCATTGGAGGTGGATTATTTGACCAAGTCAACAGCACAACCACAAAAGGAGGGAAGCAAGCTAGGGTAGCGCAGTTTTGAAAGAGGAAGCTTCATGAAGAAGTCACCTCAACATTGTGTGGGGTCTGGGGTGAGGAGGCTCACCAAAGATAAAAGGAAGGAATAGCATCAAAGGTAATTCATTCATGTATTCATATTTCTTGTTCTAGAGACTAATTACGTACTTCAGTTGTTTAGCCGGAGTTGTTGCACTGCTTAGTGCAAAGAATTCCCGTGTGGGAATTCCATCCTCTCTTTGGATTAGCTTGCTTAAGGGATCAAAGGAGAAGGATTTGAGTTTAATTTCAGTACTTGGATATGTGCCACTCTTCCATATTCAGCCACAATGCAGTCTCCTTCATAAAATTGAATCCTTTATGCAGCAGTAGCAACAACACAGCAGCACCCTTTGATTTAATGCAAATCCTTGAGGAGGAGGTGCTCATTTCCCTCCAGGAGTTCTAATAAGAGGCTTAGGGCCATTTATTTGTATTATTCTGATATTATATGTCATGCACAACCATGTGTAATACAGAGATGCAGTAACTACATTATTTTCTGTAGTACTATTTTTTATTCATGTATTTTGCCGAAAATGTTTGCCGGGTGTCTTTCTCCTTGTGTATAAGTGCTTAAATATCCATTTATTTGTTGTATGACTCATGTAAACTCTATATCAGACTTATCTCATCATTTATTTCAGAAACCCTTCAGAAAATATGCTCCCTATGCTTCAGTAAATTTCTGCATACTCCAAGTCATGGGAAATCAACAATTTTAAACCTAGTCGGGAATGGAGAATCTGTTTAACATAGGAAAATGAATCTTTTTTTGCTGAAATTTGGCATGTGAATCTCTTTGATATAATATAACATATCCTAGAGCCATGACCCTTGTTTTTACGCATATTTCTTAATACAGTCATTTTAGGGCATGAAAAGTTGCTTTTCCTCATCTTTTTTAGAACAAAGGCTGAGTAAAGGTTTCTGCAGTGCTTGGAATTGGTTTCTAAGTGTTTTTAAACACCTTTTATGATATTTTAAGCACACATTCCTGAAAAATGTGTTTTTCAAGCATGTCTTGCTGAGAAATCCCTTTTGGGGATATTACATTGACTTTCATCAACACAACACCTACAACACGGAACGGTGCTCCTCCCATAATGCTACTTCCATGATGTACACAACCTATTCCATGGGCTCCTCTCGCAGCTCAAATTACCTCCTCTATCGATGGAGTAAACAACACGATGGCCGTCCTCTCTCACCGCGTCACGCTTCCACAACACGCCTTGGCTGCACCATGCACCATAGTGGGAAGGGGCATGGATCCAATCCATGTCTTCCTCCAATTCCTTCATCCACACCAACTTCAACAAACAATTCCATAGCCTCTCAACCTCACCAACATTCAAACAATAGGGGATTCTTAATACACATCGACATAAATACACACCCCAATCCTCCACACAGGCTCTTGGCCTCTTCTCAGGCTCAACCTCCACACAGCACTCACTAGTGAAAATTGAATCTCTCTCTCTCTCTCTACCATGGTGCTCCTCTAGCATGGACTCACAGCCTCAATGCTAGACCAATCAACACATACGCGTTGATAGTAAGAAAAAATGAATTTTGGAAGTGTGGGAAGATCAATGCACTTTCACCTCTCAAATCAGCGATGAACCGCAGATCAACACCCTTTCACCTCTCAGATCAGTGCCTGCCTCCAAAATGAGCAGCTATAAAAATAACACAACTCCACAACCTCGCAACTAGGAACCTCTCTTCTGCCACATAGATTCTGACAGTGGATCAAAGCACTGTCTCTTTTACTCACCAACCCTGGAGACACACTGTAACACCCCTAGTTTTATGTTCTTTCAAAGTTAGACATTTGAACTTTAATCCAAATGGGAGTGGACCCCAATGGATAAGTATTGTCTGGAAGTAATTATATATTTAATTATGAAAAATAAATAAAGTAATTCTGTGCAGATTGACCAAATGAGAATTATGAGATCACTTGCTAAATCCATGAGGATGGAAAGAGGCAAATATTTTCCCCAAAAATCTTTCAAAAATACTTGAAAGAATTTATTTCTAAATTAGATTTTGAGGAAAATATAGTTTCCCCAATGAGGTGGATAGTAGTTGGGAAGAGGTAAAAAGCTGTGAAAAGCAAAAATCAGCTTTAAAAAAAATCCCTAAATAAGGGAAGCCTAGGCAAATAGGAAGAAAAGCATCCTGATATTCTGGACGCAGAATTAGAAACATGCTTTGGGGAGCAAAAGCTTAAATAAGCTATTCCTGAACATATTAGTTGTTGGTCTTTTCTGGAGGTGGTCTCAGCTCGGGAGTGAGCTCTGGAGATAGAGTGGCTCTAAGGTTGGGAGGATTGGTCAATTGCAGAAGTGGTATGTTCCAAGTTCACTACAATCGATAGTACTAGTATGGCTAACATGGTTAATTGTCATATATGCTAAGTAGATTTATAATTTGAAATTGTCATTCTCTACATTTAACAGAAGTATGTAGAATAAAATTCGTCTCAGTTATGTACAGTTGCAGGAATCATATCTATGGGAAGGAATTCAGCATAATCTCTAAACCAGTGCTAGTCTAAATCTGAGAATACATCTTTTCCCAAAGATGACTTACCTTTTAACTTTAATCTGCTTCTGTATTATTAATTTAATACTGTGTACAGAAAAGGGAATTATAGTATCCTTACATGCATCATAGATGACTGAATTTATACATAAGTTACATCTATTTAATATAAGCAGTGACATAAATAAATGGAAAAATATGAGTTATAAAAATTGGTACCAAGGCAATGAACTAGTAGTTAAAGTATACAAAATTCTATTAACTGACTGTACCATGAATTGGTGCTACAGGTATACCTATATGTGTTTATCAACAAAGTTAAACTCACCCAAAATTTAAGTACAAGATGTATGGGTAATATGGTACAAAGCTATTTATAAGGAAATCAGGCCAATGTTACAAAGCTAATTATAATGAAATCAGAGGCCTATGATATAAAGGTGATAATATTACTGAGTTACATGGCATGCTAGACATGAGGAAAAATTATAGATATATAAAACCTATCAAGAACAAGAAAGGAAACCTTATGAACGTATCGCCATCATAGCATTAGAAAAGCCGGGAATTATCCCATTACCAAAAAGGATAAACAAATATACTAGAAAACATAGCACCTTTAAAATATGTATACAGAAGTTACATTGGAAAACAGAGCACCGATAAAACGTTATTAAATGTATCTCCTATCTTTCAGTGTATTCCAGTGGTGAATTAAACGAGAGTTTAGTTGTTGTAGTAATATCTCGGTGACCTCTGGAGTGCACATAAGTAAAATTATTTAGTGCTCACGAAATCACTTGTGAGGGTTACCTTGGTAGCTAAAGGAATGAAAAGTTAAACATAAAAAGAAAAAAAAATTAAATATGTTTATCATCTGGATATATGATGATATCTATAATAACAGGGTAAAATAAATATGATTGTTACAATTAGTAGAAAAACCCAACAAGACTCCTACACAGTTAATTAAACAGTCCATTGCTAACCGAGAATGTAACTTACAGACATAGTAATAAAAAGACGTATTGTCGGGGTTCCATTTCGGAATATCCCGAATACCATTCACCAATTATAAATTACAATTAATGAGTTTCCTGAGAAAAATTCAGGGTATCGGCTTTTAGAAATCCAAAATGAGTTATGAAGAATTTTCTCGCCGGAAGAAGGCAACGAGTCACAAATACCGACCTGAAATTAACGATGAAAAAGGAAAAATGATGTTAACGAGATATTGCAGGGAAATCACTGAGAATCCCAAACTACCTCAGAGTAGTAGCTCACCTGTGCAAACCAAGGGGATATATAAGAAAGGAGAATGATGAATTAAACCAAATTTAAAATGGTAAGGCAAACACATGAAGGTCGCCGCACAAATAGTTACCTATTTGCTCATCCTGTAAATGGAAACGCATCTGCAAGTCCAATGATACGTAAATTAGCCAAGGATGATAGCTCTATGTATAAATGAAGGAATACATGGATAAACTTCATTAACTCACCTTGGAAAAACTCTGACGAGGATGCAAACGCAAGAAGGGCCGAATACCAGCATCAAAACTTAGCTAAATCACCGACGTCAAGACGGCCATATTGGCCATGAAGGACGCAAACGCCTCTTGCGTTATATATTCGCTGGTGGTTGAACTACACCATGAAAGCGAAAGAAACACAACCAAGAGTTAAAGCTTACTGTGTATAATGATAATAGAAGTCGAGAACAGAATGAAATCGATAATCCTAAGATATGACCATAAGAAACGTAAACAAAGGCCAAATAAATTTTACCTGGGTGCATAAACCTTCTCATGTCACCATCGATCTTTGGAAGAAAATGAGAGCTGAGTTCTGGTAGCAACAAGAGTCGAATTCTCTGGAAAGAGGAATAATTTGAGGGCGGCAACTTTTTATTGTGAGTCGAAAACCCTAAATTGAAACAAATCTCACCGTCCACGCGTAGCAATCTGAGAAGAGTGGGCGTGGATCGAGACCTCGGTCTCGATGATGAGCTTCATAAATAATCGCCAGCCACATATATGGCACAGAGGAGGAATGCATTTAAAATCTTGGGGATGGTCATAAGAGCTAGTTGACAAGAGAACAATAAAAAAATACAATTGTTAAATCAACCTCTCAGAGTACATAGTTACGCCGACCTTGTCACAGTACGAATGGAGTACAGACTCACCATGGAAACCATACTCCCATGCATAGGCATATGCCAGCTAGGGTTGGTTAACCCAAGGCACGTACACAACCAAAATTAATGTCACAACCAAATCTCTATACCCTAATGCGTTGTACCCAAGTGACGGTTATGAGAAACATGGCCGCATTTGAAATCACGCAAGGTCAAAAACGTGAACGCCTAAACATACAAAACGAAGATTCATAAATTTTATAAACATGTGACCCTTGAACCCTGGGAAAGTAATTATAGACTATCGACCTGCGTCGAAAAGAATGAAGTCAAGGTTTTAACGTTAATGTTTATACTACATTCCGCCACGGAAATATATATATATATATATATATATATATATATATATATATATATATATATATATATATATATATTAGGGATGCAATAAGAGGGTGGTGTGATCCCTTACAAAAGTGACAATATGTAATATGTATGTGTAATTCCGATCATTTCAATCTCCACGATACGTTAGATGGATAGAGATATATTAGACTCAAAAAAATTAAAATGGAATATACATTAACCCTCATGAATTATGGAAGATAAGAGTATAAGCCAACAAAAACAACCATATAGTGGAAAGCAAAGCAAAAATATAAAAGTGGATATAGTTGACTAAACTTTGTTTAGTATATTATGATATTGAAAGGTGTCAATATTGAAATAAGTAGTAAACCGACATTCCAGGTAAGAGAATAATTGTTGGGAAGAAGAAATTTTCTCATATAAGCAGAACGATATGTATTGATTTAAGGAGTTCAACAATACACCTACAAAGGGAAAAAAAAAAATTATTAGGAGGGACGTTACACACACACACACATGGATTAAAACACTTTGGTTTTGATTCACTGGCTCTGGAGTTCTGATACCATGATAAAAATACAATAATTGACTTTATTAATGAAACTAGGCATCTCTCAAATGAGAGACTCCACCTTGAGACTGCCACTGCAGAACGCTCTACTGGAAACACATTACAGGGCGTAAATATATAGTCTTCACACAAATAGGGAATTTAGAACAACTTACCAAAAAAATTGAAACTAATTCCTAATCTAAGGTTCTCGTAAACTCACTCTCTCCTAAATTACATTCTCCATTATCTTCTGCGAAATCCTAAATAGATCCAATTTTCTTAAGTTATTAATTTTTTTGTTTTTTAATATGAACAATAACACTCTAGAATTAAGACTCATTCAACAATACTTCAAACAATACGACATATTCAACACACAATTTGGGTATGAAAACATTCATAATTGTGATGAACACTGATTTAAAATGGAGTTGTTAGCTTTGAAACTCTAACGCAAAATTGATTATAAAAGCATAAAGCTAATTCAAAATGGAGTCATTAGCTCTGAAAAGCTAACGCAAAATCAATTCTAAAGGAATTAAGTTTATTCAAAATGGAGTTCTTAGCATTGAAACTCTAATGTAAAAGTAAGTGGCCATGTAGGAAGATATTCTGATTAAGTAGAACTCACAATCATGGCACTTAGCTCTTACACCTTACCAACTACTTAATTAATTATTAATTATGGGACAACATTGGGATTGGGAAACAAAATCCAAACTCCTAAAAAAAAGTTGGAAATTTTATATTTCCAACCAGTTGTCGATCTTACCTTTTAAACCATTAGATAATTTCAACTATTTAACTAACGAGGAAAGAGAGATTGCTTGACTCTAGACTATGATAGATGCAATTTTTGTTAAATTATATATCCTAGAAATGGAGGGTTCATTCTACCCTATACCCACATTCTTGCTGGTGCCTGGTATCCATTAATATTGTTGGCACAGTCATGATTATTAATGAAAAGTAAGATGGCGAGAATCTGCTGGCATTTATTAACCCTATCCAAACAATGATGATGCTTGATTAAAAGTAAGATGAATATAATTCATGTCAATCAATCGCTTAACCAAGTATTTAAGGTGTATGTGCGGTAATAATTATTTAAACGGATAATATAATGCTCTATCAGATGTGAATGTACAATTCATGATCCTGATATTGATTTATAATCTTTGCCATACCTCTAGCTTTGCACAGAATAAAATATGTCGTAGGTTCATATGGGATAGGTGACAGTGCTTTATGATGTAAGCTAACCATTCGGCAGAATGCGTTTTGGGTTTTGCGCCCCTGAGCGAACACAAGCCCCATGCCCCTCCCCGTCTCCGTCCCACGACTCTACCGTTTGAAGGATCCCATTTAGGAGCTAGTCGAGCTACTCACCGTTTTCTTTTCATCCTACCCACCTATGCATAGGGGCACCCATGAATGCAAATACTTTCCTGCGTTCCTCAACTCACTTCAACCCACTCTAAACAGGTCCCTACAAACCAATCGAGGGAAGACACCAGAGTTGCAGTGGTATGATCCTATAATCGATAGAACATTGAAATCCCTTGTTAACCAATGGACATATTGAACATGAAAAAATGAAAGCCATCACTAGAATACTACTGAAAAATCGATTGAACGAAATCCTTCGCTTGACCACTACTGAAAACCGGTCAGTTTTGTTTAGTGAATGCATGTTTTTCAATTCGATTTCTATGTATTTTTAAGTGAGAATCTCCGTTGCACCCACTCCACCATTGCAGAAACTCTATTAAACAGATACTCGCTTAAAAATGGTGAAGCAAGTGAAATGGGAATCAATAATTTCCCTTTTGGTGCAAAACCCTAAAGAAAAGCTCATATTCTCTAGGTCGGATTTAGATTGGTCACTTGTACAAGGAAAACACATGGACTCCTTAGATCGGATTGCAAAAATTCCTTCAAGTAGAATTGGAGACTTTATTAAAGGAGAGGAAATTAACCCAAATGCTCTATGTTCTTTCACCCAGGTACAAAACAAACGCACAGGCTCAGGGCCTACTACTTCCTTGCTATATGAAGTGTAAGTTTTTTTATAAATCCTACATATATATGTTGGTATTAATAGTGCTCAAATAGTTTTCATGGAATCATATGTATTGATTTTTCAGATATCTTTGTGCAGCTATTCTTGTTCATATGACCTCGATAACAGAAGGGGACAATATGAAGTTTAGTGAAAATACTCATTTGTCAAAAAGAGGGGATGCCAATGCCATTTCATTGTAAAATTTATGGTTCAAATCCTCGAGGTTGCAATAATAACATATAACATGTATGAGCATGTAGATAGCCAAGGATTGCCTTTTCATGGCCAACATGACACCTCGGGTCCTGCTAGGGTGCTACATCAACCAAAGTTATCAAGGGACATGGTTTCCTATGTAGAGAGTTGTTTCTTCTTGGATGTGCCAGATGACTCTATTTGAAAAATGCATGTTAAAAAATATATTGACATGGATGCTGCAGCTTGAGATAGAGATTTAGTTTTGTGTAGAAAAGGTGTTGTTAACATATATAATGGTCTAATGAAAGGAAATTATCAGTTGCATAAGAAGGATGAAATGAGTGTGAACCTTTGGTATAGGAAACACCAAAATGATTTTTTCTTTTATCAAATTCCCAATGGTGGAGATGTCCCTTTTATAGTTGGAATTTAGATGAATTGGATGTTGGAGACCATGGTGAAGCTATCGAATAATAGCCTAATAGCCATGAATTCGACATTCATCACGAATAAGTATGGGGCAAGTGTATTAAGAATGATTGACTAGTACAATAACTTGATTAATAATGATTAATGATCTAAAGTAGATGATCTATGTATTTTGAATTTGATAGTATCAATTGTACACACTCGTCGTGTATGATCACCAACAAATTGGGGTGCTAGTTGCATGGGTGTTGGCATCACGTAATACATCAAATGACATTTCTCTATGCTTGGAGCAACTCATGCATAGGTGTCACCAAGTTGATCATAGTTGGAAAGTTAATGCTTTCATGGTTGATGATGCATTCGCTAAAATTGGTGCTTTAAGGCAACTTCAATATTCTTATTCTACACTACAACTTGTATTTATTACAAAAATAACATGCTTGAAATGAATTGAATGTGGCAGGAGAATCACAAGGTGCAATGTTATCTTGTGTGTTTTGCATGTACGTTGAGCATGGCTAAGAAATGTGAATCGATTGGCTAGTAATCCAGAAATAGCAAAAGAAATGTTTAGTGATTTGGGTTTAATTATGAATTATTGTTCCAATGTTGAAATGAGAAATGCAATTAATACTTTGTTCAACAAATATGCTGATGAGGAAAAATTCCTAGACTATTTCCAGAAGAATAAGGTTGCTGGTGACAAGATTTGTAAGTTGAAAAACTCTTAAGTTACATTTCACTTTTTGGTTTGAAATATGTATGAAATATCTTCATTAACCCAAATTTTATGAAATTAGGGATGTGGGTCAAAGGTTGTGTAACACCCCCAAGTTCTATGCTTTTCAAATTAGACATTTGAACATACATCCATAGGGGAGTGGACCCCTTGTGTTGAGAATGCAGCAAGATGATGGAGCTTAGTGAAATGAAGTCGCCTTCACTAAGTGGGCCCGCAGGCAAATTCTGGCGCAAAGTCTATTTTTAGACTATGTCTATTTTTAGACATACGGAGAATAATTTGGGAATTCTACTTGGAGATTCTTGGAGTATGCGACATGTCGGTAAAAATAGATGAGACCCTAATTTTTAGGACCCAGGCTATTTTTAGACTGATCTCCTAAAATATGGAAGTCAAATATTATTTACCCTTAATAATATTTTGACTATAAACAGCAGTTTACTCTCTTGGCGCACTTCAGTTTGAGTCATGGAGGTGGCTCATGCAACTGACACAAGGAATCACGTGGTTCCTAGGGTTTGATGGCATCTTGCATGGTTTAATTCAGTTAGACTTCAGTGGCAGAAGTTTTGGAGGAGTTAACGGGACAAATAGTGGAGTTTTGTTCTGTTTGTTTCAGTTGAACTAGTTGGGATTAGTTAACTAGCTAATCAATTAGATATGAGTGGAGTAAATTAAATAATATTTAATTTACTAAATATTAACTCATTAGTCAACTCAAGAACACTTCAGTTCACTACAGTGCATGATCAGTTCAGTGAAGACCAGAGAAAGAGATAGATGAAAGGGTAGAGTTAGCTATCAGTTGTAACTATACTGTTGCTATTTGCAACACATAGATAGGTGGAGTAAGCTATGAGTATTGCAAAGTTTAGGCTGGTGGTTTATCTATATAAGGAGGCCATCACCTAGCATTAAAATACGCAATCAAGGCTGGCTATCAAGTGGCTAAGGATTGGAGCAAGTGATTTGCTAGATCTAGCTTGATAGTGTGTAGCATGGGAGGTAGTGCATGAGAGCTTGTGAAGAGTTTTTGTACTATGATTGTTACATGATTTCTCCATTATAATATACACAATAGCTGTGGGGTTTTCAGCTATAGGCTTTCCCTATACATACTGAGTTAATGTGTGATTGATTTGATGTGCGATTGCTTCTATATTATTTCCGCATGTGACAATTAATTGTAGAAGAAGGTTATGTGTTATGCATGCAATTCGAAATTGATGTATGATCGGGTTAATATTCATTGAATAAGTGATTTATTCAACTAATTTCTACATGGTATCTAGAGTGGGTTAATGTTTAAGTCTATTACGGTGATTGCAAACTTATTTCCTGACAGACCGCATGCGGGCCGTGTATTCTAATATTCATCCTTCTTTGAAAGGTGAAAGATCCGTGAATGCCCCTACAAATAATCTCTGATTTGGAAATAATTTGTTTTCAAGTATAGATCTGCTTAGAGCTTGGAGTTTGGAATTCGAATTTTGCAGAAGGTTGTTCTTCTTGGTGCGTGTGTAAAGATGTCTTCTTTCAATGGTTTGCGAATTAATATGCTCGGGCTGCGTCTAACTATGTTGCATGGAAGGATCGAATGGAAGCAGTGTTAGAAGATAATGGTCTCAAGGAGTTCGTGGATGCGGATGTCCCAAAGCCCACTGATGCAGCTTTGGTCGATGCATGGCAAAAGAAGATCGCGAAATGTCGAAGGATCCTGTTGGAGGGCGGCAAGGATCATATTGTATCCAGCCTTCATGGTAAGGCTACTCCATATTTAATGTGGAGTTTAATGGATCTATTCCAGAGTAAAGTGACCAAAAGAAGCCGGCGCTCAAAGATAAGCTCAGAACATCAAGATGGAGAAGGGCTGGCGTATCGCCAACAGCCTCACGAAGTTCACTCAATGCAGAGATGAACCGGGAAGTGTGGGGGTTACTGTCGATGAAGAGGACATGGTCGACCTCGCTCTCCTTGGTCTTCCGAAGGCTTGGCACTCATATCAAGATAGTGTCAATGGTCAGGAGAAGCTGCCGGGATGGGAGCGCCTTTGGGCGGATCTCATGCAGGAGGAGATAAGGAGGACTACTCGAGATGGATCTTCATCAAAGGGAGCCGATGAAGAAAACTGCGCTTTGATGTCCAAAGCTAAGAAAGGGAAGGGTAAGAAAACCTCTCATTCTGGAGCTAAAGGCAAGAAGCAGGATATGGCGAAAGTGAAATGTTTTCACTGCCATGATCACGGACATTATGCTACCAATTGTCCAAAGAAGAAGAAGAACAAGCAAGCGGGAAGATCTGCAGATGGAGAAGCTTTGGCTTCACAGTTCGAGCTTGACTTTTCACTGATTGCATGCTTGGTTTCAAGTGTGATGGGATCTGTGTGGTTCTTGGACAGCGGTGCGTCATTTCATATGACGGGAGATCGGGATTTGTTCTCAGATCTGGAGGACAAGGATTTGGGTATGCACATCGAGATGGGCGATGACGGTAGATACAGTGCGACTGGTATCGGTACCGTATCCTTTCAGAGGGAGTCTGGTAAAACCTTTGTCTTAAAGGATGTCATGCATGTACCTGGATTGAAGAAGAACCTGATTTCAGTAGCAATGTTGGAGGATAAGGGTTATGATGTGGTCTTCAGCGAAGGAAAAGCCTTCCTGCGCAGTAAGACTACTGGAGAGACCCGGAAGATAGGGGTTCGAACTCGGAACCTTTATCAGTTGCAGGTAGATGACTGCGCAGCTATGGCATGCAAGGCTGGAGATGTGGTGAGCCGGGATGATGAGGGCGAACTATGGCACAGAAGATTGGGCCATCTTCACCATGGAGCTTTGAAGATTCTGCAGCAGATTTCTACTGGACTTCCTAAGGGCACTCTTGCGCAGTCAGATCAGTGCAAGGGGTGTACTTTAAGGAAGTATGTGAAAGCCACCTTTCACGAGAAGGATAGTCGCGCCACGACGATCCTTGAGAGAGTTCACACAGACGTGTGTGGTCCTTTCTCAGTTGCTTCGACAGCAAAGCACAGGCATTATGTGATCTTTGTTGATGATTTCTCTCGAAAGTGCTGGATCTTCTTCATGCAGAAGAAGAGCGATACATTCGCGAAGTTCTGTGAGTTTAAAGCACTGGTCGAGAAGGATTCGGGGAAGAATGTGATTGCTCTAAGGAGTGATAACGGTGGTGAATTCATCTCGGCTGAATTCAAGGAGTTCTGCAGCGCAGAAGGGATTCGGAGAGAGCTCATCGCACCCCATAACCCACAGCAGAACGGGGTGGCTGAGCGGAAGAACGGAACGATCGTGGGTGCTGCACGGGCGATGTTGCATGATCAGGGCCTACCCCTTCACTTGTGGGCTGAGGCATGCAATACAGCAGTGTATGTGCAGAACCGTTGTCCTCACAAGGTTCTTGGCATGAGTACACCAGAGGAGGCTTATTCTGGCAAGAGGCCCGATATTTCCCATTTGCGGATTTTCGGATCTCCTGTCTACATGCATGTGACGAAGGATGCGAGAAGGAAGCTGGATCCAACTGCTGAAGTTGGAATATTTGTGGGGTACACCGATACACCTCACAACTATCGGGTGTATGTGCCAGACAGTCGCAAGACTGTTGTGCGACGGGATATAAAATTTCAGGAGGAGAAAGCCATGCAGTGTTCGCTTGAGAGGGAGCTACACTTGCATGCAGATGAGGAGCTGTTAGTTCCTAAGGAGGAGCTTCCTGATGTGGATCAACCACAAGAGGAGGTTCAGGAGGTGGAAGAAACCACCCAGGCAGCGCCAACCATCAGAGGGCGCATGCGCACTACAGAAGCTGAGCGACTGGCTCGGGATGCAGAGAAGGTTGTAGGACCACCAACAGCACAGCGCAGACAGAGACAGTCACCGGATCGGTACACTGGATACATGGCTCTTATGAGTCAATGTGTTGTGACAGAGCCATCCTCTTTTGAGGAAGCTGTGGAGGAACCCGCATGGGTTGATGCCATGATCGAAGAATATGATTCGATCATCAGGAACAGGGCATGGGAGATTGTCCCAAGACCGGTTGGGAAATCAGTTGTAGGTTCGCGATGGATCTACAAGGTGAAGCAGGCGGCTGACGGGAGTGTGGAGAAGTACAAGGCGAGATTTGTCGCCCGTGGCTTCTCACAGATCGAGGGGATTGACTATGAGGAGACTTTTGCACCTGTCGCAAGGTACTCTTCCATACGGACGATCCGTGCTCTCTCAGCGCAGATGGGGTGGCACATTCATCAGATGGATGTGAAGACTGCGTTCCTCAATGGAGTTATTGAGGAGGAGGTGTACATAGAGCAGCCTCAAGGTTTTGAGATCTTCAGCAGTGAGTCGCATGTGTGCCGACTCAAGAGAGCACTGTACGGGCTGAAGCAAGCACCTCGTGCTTGGTACACTCGGATAGACAGCTACTTCACCGGGCTTGGATTCTCCAAGAGTGAGGCGGATCCAAACCTGTACCAGATTGTGGTGGAGGGGAAGCCGTTGATCATCGTACTGTATGTAGATGATCTGATTTTGACTGGCGATGAGCAGTTGATACTTTCATGCAAGGAGGATCTTGCACGAGAGTTTGAGATGAAGGACTTGGGCATCCTTCATTATTTCCTGGGATTGGAGATTTGGCAGCACAGCGGAGGACTGTTTGTTTCTCAGGGCAAGTATGCCCGGGAGATTCTGGAGAGGTTCAATATGCAAGGCTGCAAGCCTGTTGACACTCCTCTTCCTGGTGGTTGGAGGAAGGAGGATGCTACTTCAGCGGAGGTAGTGGATGCCACTGTCTATCGACAGTTGGTGGGGTCGCTTATGTATCTGGTCAATACACGACCCGATATATGCTATGCTGTTAACCAGCTTTCGCAAGCTGTGGTTAAGCCTACCAAGCTCTTCTGGAAGGCAGGCAAGCATGTATTGCGTTATCTTAGTGGCACATCGGGATATGGTCTATGGTACAGACAGGAGGATGGAGCGAAGCTTTCCGGCTTCACTGATGCAGATTGGGCAAGGAGCCCAACGGACCGAAAGAGCACATCTAGAGGAGTTTTCAGCATTGGGTCGACAGCAGTTTCCTGGTACAGCAGGAAGCAGAGATCCGTGGCACTCAGTTCAGCAGAGGCCGAGTACATGGCAGCAAGTTTGGCTGCATGCGAGGCTATTTGGATGAGGAAGATCCTCGCAGGTTTGTTCAAGTTGCATTTGGAGCCTACAGTGATCTACTGTGATAACCAGAGCTGCATCAAGCTCTCGGCTAATCCAGTTTTTCATGATAGGTCCAAACATATCGACATCAGGTACCATCACATCAGAGATTGTGTTCAGCGGAGGATCATGATGCTTTCATATGTTCCCACGAGGATCAGGATGCCGACATCCTGACGAAGGCGCTCACCAGGAGCAAGTTCGAATTCCACAGAGGCAGGATAGGGATTGCAGATAATCCATATCTTGCTGAGAGGGAGTGTTGAGAATGCAGCAAGATGATGGAGCTTAGTGAAATGAAGTCGCCTTCACTAAGTGGGCCCGCAGGCAAATTCCGGCGGAGGCACATTGGGACATGGTCTATGGTACACAGGAGGAGGAGTGAAGCTTTCCTCGGTTTCACCGGGCGGCATTGGGCAGTGAGCCCACCGCACCCAAGAAAACCGCGGAGGAGTTTTCGCATTGGGTCGACAAAGCAGCTTTCCCCTCGGTACAAGAGGGTGCGCAGATCCGTGGCACTCGCCCGCGAGGCCGAGTACATGGCAGCTAGCTTGGCTGCATGTGAGGCTATTTGGATGAGGAAGATCCTCGCAGGTTTGTTCAGGTTGCATTTGGAGCCTACAGTGATCTACTGTGATAACCAGAGCTGCATCAAGCTCTCGGCTAATCCAGTTTTTTATGATAGGTCCAAACATATCGACATCAGGTACCATCACATCAGAGATTGTGTTCAGCGGAGGATCATGATGCTTTCATATGTTCCCACGGAGGATCAGGATGCCGACATCCTGACGAAGGCGCTCACCCAGAGCAAGTTCGAATTCCACAGAGGCAGGATAGGGGTTGCAGATAATCCATATCTTGCTGAGAGGGAGTGTTGAAAATGCAGCAAGATGATGGAGCTTAGTGAAATGAAGTCGCCTTCACTAAGTGGGCCCGCAGGCAAATTCCGGCGCAAAGTCTATTTTTAGACTATGTCTATTTTTAGACATACGGAGCATAATTTGGGAATTCTACTTGGAGATTCTTGATGGATGCGACATGTCGGTAAAAATAGATGAGACCCTATTTTTAGGACCCAGGCTATTTTTAGACTGATCTCCTAAAAATATGGAAGTCAAATATTATTTACCCTTAATAATATTTTGACTATAAACAGCAGTTTACTCTCTTGGCGCACTTCAGTTTGAGTCATGGAGGTGGCTCATGCAACCGACACAAGGAATCACGTGGTTCCTAGGGTTTGATGGCATCTTGCATGGTTGGTTTCAGTTAGACTTCAGTGGCAGAAGTTTTGGAGGAGTTAACGGGACAAGTAGTGGAGTTATGTTCTGTTTGTTTTAGTTGAACTAGTTGGGATTAGTTAACTAGCTAATCAATTAGATATGAGTGGAGTAAATTAAATAATATTTAATTTACTAAATATTAACTCATTAGTCAACTCAAGAATACTTCAGTTCACTACAGTGCATGATCAGTTCAGTGAAGACCAGTGAAAGAGATAGATGAAAGGGTAGAGTTAGCTATCAGTTGTGACTATACTGTTGCTATTTGCAACACATAGATAGGTGGAGTAAGCTATGAGTATTGCAAAGTTTAGGCTGGTGGTTTATCTATATAAGGAGGCCATCACCTAGCATTAAATACGCAATCAAGGTTGGCTATCAAGTGGCTAAGGATTGGAGCAAGTGATTTGCTAGATCTAGCTTGATAGTGTGTAGCATGGGAGGTAGTGCATGAGAGCTTGTGAAGAGTTTTTGTACTATGATTGTTACATGATTTCTCCATTATAATATACGCAATAGCTGCGGGGTTTTCAGCTATAGGCTTTCCCCATACATACTGAGTTAATGTGTGATTGAATTGATGTGAGATTGCTTCTATGTTATTTCCGCATGTGACAATTAATTGTAGAAGAAGGTTATGTGTTATGCATGCAATTCGAAATTGATGTATGATCGGGTTAATCTTCATTCAATAAGTGATTTATTCAGCTAATTTCTACAGCAGGATGGGGATCTTAGCG